>JAHZNJ010003381.1:0-18092 GCA_027744475.1 Lepidocyrtus cf. sotoi NNG-2020 | reverse complement strand
TATTTTAGCAATTTTGTTCTTCCGTATTCAGCAAAACTAACATTACAAAAACTTACATTTTATGATCCGTATCTTTTTGCAAAAAATTTGTTTTTGTTGCAGTAACAAGGCTAGAAAGTTAAAGTGCTGATCTAAAAGCACTATCGTGCCGGAACTCTATGAAAGTAGATCTCTTTTGGGAAGGAAAGGGAAGAAGAAAGGAAAAAATTCGCATTAGAAAATTTTTGCTCTTATAGTAAAATTCATTTTCTATTCTTTCTTTCTTTTCTGCATATCAAAAGTAGAGTAAAAGGTAATCTTTGGGGAAATTATTTTAGAAGAAAAGCTCTCAAAAGAAGAACAGAAAATGGATTATCAGAAGAAAGGTAGACAGCAGAGTATCATCATCAGCAACATCATGATCAACGGTGAAAGTAGAAGGCCATATTGTGCTTTATTGTTCCGGTACGGATTGAGTAACTGCAGTATTTTGCTTTTCTGCTGCAAAAATGGCGATAGGAACATGATATGTTTTACCATTGATTTATGCTGTAACTTTTGCATTGACACAAACAGCAGGGTAGATAGGCTACTGGTAGTTAACCTTATTTTTAATTTGCTTAAAAACTTTCTTTTTATAATATTATACAGAATTTCATAGACATTCTTAAAAATATACGATGACGCTACATGAGTAATTTTAACTTGCATACACCGAAAATCTACTAAATGAGCTTTTGATAGAAACATTCTGCGTTTTCGCATTGTTTCTTTATTATTATTAAAGTGTGTATCATTCTGTAATTAAATAAGTTTATAATATAAATTTTAATACATTGTTATTTATACTATCAAAAAATAACCTGACAGCCAATCAAAGATCTTTAATCCACTGTAAGTAAAATTTCGGTTAAGAAAATTAACGGCCAGAAAAACTGCCGAGTTGCCAAATGTGTCATAATTTTTTAAGAATGATTTTAAATACTTCATTTAAGCACCAAACGCAATGTTAGCATCCAAGAAAGTTGTCAGATACGATAACAATTTTTTTAAAAATCACAGATGCAAAAACAAAGCATCAGACCCCGTTAAACAGAAACTAAAAGTTGCTATCATAACTCAAAGCAGTTAGCAGAAGTACCAAGCTCAATAGCTAGCGACTTCACTTATCAAAATTGATATTTTTAATATTATCTAGCATTTGGTTAATGACAAGCGATTTGGAAATTTGTCTGAAGATTTAAAACTCATTTCGCAGTATTTTTGCTTCCGTTAACAATTAGTACATAATTCTTCCGTTTTCTTTGCTTAAAAACTCCATTGGTTCTGCCCACTCATTTTATCTTTCATCCAATAATTCCATCCGGAAATAAGTTCGAGCTGAAAGAGGAAAGAAAAGAAATAATTCACGAATTCCAGAGAAACAGAAAATTTATGAAAAAAACGTTGATTTATCTTTTGAGCCTCCACCTTGACATACATTTTTGATTAAGAGTGTTATTAGCAGATGACAAACTTAGGAATCTCCGTATTAAATCAATAAAAAAATCAAGGAAAATGGAAAAGGAACAAAAAAATTATGCATTATGCGTAAGCAACTAAAAGTTTATTCGAATACTTATATTGCTTTAATTTCTCACTTCATTACCGTATTTATATTATTCCGTATTTCTTTTATTGTTCATGTTGAAGATTTTGACAGAATTGGGACTTTTATTATTATAAAATTAGAATTGTTGAGGAGAAAATACTCGGTTTAAAAAGCATTACTTTCCTAGCATAACTTTTCTAAAGTTAATTCATTGAATAAATATTACAGTAATTTTAAAATGAATTCATGTGGGGAAGTTTGTTGTATGAGCACAAAAAATACATATTTGGGTACTCTAAGATTTCCACAATCCTATACCACATACAGACACAGAAAAATTTGAAAAATATTTAAAGGAAACTTGAATTACAACTTAATGACAATGTTAGTCAGGAATTTTATTCTTGTTGAATTTCTAATGATTTTTATTTTATTACATGATTTGTAAGCGGTAATTGCAGCTTTTAAAATAGTTACACACGCGCACACACACACACAATTCCCTTATTTGAAAAATTAAAGTAATTTATTTGCCATAAATTCTGGTAAAATAGGTTTTAAACTAATATGTTAGAAGAACACGTAAGAGACGGAAGTACACGCACGCATTAACCAAACAAAAAAGGCTTTATTTGCATATAAAAACAATCAAGCCAACTGCATTAAATGATCACCCATTCTGTTTAGTGGATTAAATTACGTAAAACGTATTGCGTGAGAGGAACACAATGAATAGAAAAAGGTGGCCATACAACCGCACAATTTTGTTATGTTTTATAAAGTAAACAAACCTTCAAAAACAAATATTAACTTATTAGCCTACGTGCTTTTGTTAATTAGCGGCTTCTCCAAATCTAAAAGGTCATTTAAGTAAATAATAGTTTCCTTTCTTCCCCTTCCATTTCCTTTCCTGAAGTTTTGTTATCAGCAAAAACAAAGACATGTTGAAGATTGTTTAAACAGTTCCGCTTTTCTCTTTACTTTTGAGGAGATTCCTAGCTGGAGTTCGTTAAAATGTCAATTTACTTTTTTATAAACTCTTGCAATAATACTTCATAATGTTTCCTGTAAACTCCTTCTCATAGTTTTAAAGCTAGTACGCACGTGTGCTGCTCCGGCTATTACTAACGTTTTCCGTGCCACTGTCCTCTAAAGCTAAAGTAAGTAAGACTGACTTCGAGTCAGACAAACGCACAAGAAATTAAGTAGAAAGGAACAAAGAGAGAGAAGTTGAAAGTCAAGGGGAAAAGAAAAGTAATAATATGCGTTGATTTTAACACACAATAAAACGAAAAAAGTTCCTTTCCTAGAAGTTAGTCGGCAACACACAGCATTGCATTGCCATGTATGACATCAGAGATAATCTTGAAATGAGAAAAACGAAAAAAGCTTCTCTTTATGTAGAAAAAGAAAGGATTTTCTCAGTGCCAAAAAAGGAAGGGCTTTACATTACACAAGAAATACCGCTACTTGAATGAAAAAGAAAAATACGAATTTGGCGTCTCTGTAAAATCGACGATAGATATTTAGGCTTAACTTATAAAGATATAATGATGTGAGGGTCAGCAAACAAAAGCAAATTCCAACTTAGAGTGTGATCCTTGATCTTAAAATGCATATTTAAAGAAAGTAAATATAAAAACTAGTACCATACCAATCTTTTTTATTTTTTACCTCCTTTATTAGTCACCTGTCAATATTTGTATTGAATTTGGTTTGACTTTGTTGTCAAAATAGAATCGAGAGGAAGCCCTCCACTTTTCCACTTCAGGGTTTATGTTGATCCTCTTTACTTTCACATAACCCAAAACCCAACCAGACACTTCTAACAAGATCAATATCAAAGGAAACCGCTGTTTATACCAAATTCAAAATTCTCTTTAGAAAAGTTAAAGTAGTTCTTCTTATGTCATAAAGAAGAGAATGCAATAGAGCACCATCTTACCCTGAAGACAGAATTTAACCACAACATTTGATAATACAACGAAGGCGAAGGTAAATTTTGAGTTTTCCTTTAGACGTCTTCCAGTTCCTTTGAAAAATGAATTTTTTGGGGGTAAGCCATCATAAATTACGGAATAACAAGAGAAAATATCCGATTACCGCGTAGACTCGTGTTCTTTTACACTTCATTCATCTTTTCAAGTCAAAGTCTTTCTTATCCAAATTCCAACCTAAACCTTCCAAAAGGATCATAGCACACGCAACTACTTACATAATAATAAAATACGAAAACGGGAGTGATAACTAAAAAAAAATGCGTTCAGCATATTTGAGAGGGAATTTCACTCAAACTTGAAACTCATATTCGCGTAAAATTACTATTTTATTGTTATTATTGTTACCGTTTTACGCTCCATTCAAGCACACATTCAACAGCAGTGGCAACAAGAAACAAACAAACAAACAATATTTATAAATTCCAAAGTCAAAATCGTTCTACGATAAAAAAATACATGATACTTAATATGAATTTACGATCACGCAAGTATTGCATTCGTATTCTATAAAGATTAATATTATGTAATGTTATTGTAGGGACAAATATCCCTCGTGAATTTTATCCTTTCTCTTTCTATACGAGTAACGCTGAAGAAAAAGAAAAAGGAGGGTTGCATTGTACTTCAAAACTATTATTATAGCAGGAGGGGTAAAAATGAATAAAGCAGGGTTTCTAGAAAGAGTATTTCCGGTTATGGGTTTGCTTTCTTTTCCCGTTCAGACAAAATCCTCAAGGATTTTATTATATACGCATTTTTCATTTTATCGCATGGAATAGATTACCCAAGAAGCAAAATCTTCGGGGAAAGTAGAGAAAAGCAGAAATGCGTAAGACTACGTTCATTTTTACTCAACAAATCAAAATAGAGTGGAGATTTTTAGAAAGGAAGTGGGAAGAAAACTGAAATGAAAAGGATGAAGGAGTTTATTATGATGCTGACTTTTCTCGTATTTTTGCTTTTGCAGTAACGCAGCTAAGCCGTTGCGTGTGTGGCTGTGCGGTGACGCGCTGTGTGCAAATGCCACCGCCGCCACTGCAGTGGCTTATTTGATGTAATGTTCAAAAGAGAGTTCTATTTGAAGAGGAAGAAAGTGCCAACTAAAGCAAAACGCATAATTGTATTGAAAAAGTAATTTTCTTAATAGAAGCAATGACACTGTAACTGTGAGTCTAGTTGCCCGTGGAAAATGTTTTAGAGCTTCTGTTATTCAATCCACTTCACTCCGTCTTTATAAATGTTTTTGAGGCGAGCGAAGACTTCTGAGTTTAGAGTTTCTTTGTAAGACGTCGGTCCAGCGAAGGGGCAATAAACTTCTTCGATGCAATTGAAATTGAAAGGCAGCAATTCTCAATTCCAGTAAAGTAAGTAAACTTTCTTGTGAAGGATAAAAGAGAGTGGACTTGTGTAGTTAATTTCTCTCTTTGATGAAATGGCTGAGAAAGGGACACGCGACCAACGACTTGAAAATTGTATATTTCTCAATTGTCACAATTGTGGGGTGTGTGGATCTCAATGTACTTACTCGACATTACAGATTTTAAAAAGTTGCTGGAGTCGAAGTTTGTTCGGCAAATGAAAGCATTTTTCAAGTTCACGTTTCACGTCAACTGCCCATTGGATGTAATTCTAATTTTAAGCTATAAATGGGCATATAAAGGGTAGCTTCGTTAAACGATATTTGAAATGCATGAAAGCATTTTTATTTTTTGGGTAATTGATTAAATGTATAAACATTGTTAATGGGGTACATTATGTGACATTGCATGGCAGTGTTGTGAATATTTATGAAATAAAATTTACATCTCTATAAAATAGAAAAACCTCTAATATTTGCGATCAAATCTATCTAAACTTAATGAAGCGAAAAGTGCTAAACGAGATCTACGAGTTATAATACATATAAAGGAAGACACATTACATAATGGCAGTTAACTTTCATAATATATTATGTTATTGTCTTTAGCTGGGGAAATTTTTATTTTTAGTTCACAAATGTAACCGCCTTTATCTGAATCACTTTTCAATTGTTGTTGGGATATATTTCCATCTGAATTCAATTTGTATTTTGAAATGTTTGCAAGGGTGTTTGGTTTACATACTCCCTCTCCTCACGAATAATATACTGACGTAAGTCACATGAGGTATATTTGGAAAATGAATGTTGTTTTGGGAATAAAATGCAAAGCTAAATTAAAAGTTACAAGAAAAAGTATTATTTTTATGCATTTTCCAACCCGCACAAGGAATGTGACAAAGACGCTGATTGTTGATTGTTTGATCTGGTTGTCTGTTGTGGGCTATTGGTTAGTTTTTGATAAAACCGAAAGTAGAGAGAACAGAGAAAATATTTAACGATTCAAATGTTCGTGAATCAGAAGAATTAACCATACATACAAACTCCGATGGAAAAAAGTATAAAACCAGAGAATGAAACATGTGTGTAGCATTCGTGTAAAGATTGGGTGGTGTACAAATTGTATAACTTTTGATTTTATACTGATTACAATATTATTTTCAACGTTTGTGTCGTCACTTTTCTGTTCTATTCTGATAAAAAAAGTAACCGGAAATCCTAAAGCATAAAAGCATTGCTAAGCGTAAGGGATGCTTGACGGTGATGTATGACCTCGGTTTGGATCAACAAGCCTGTACAATATGTACATGGTGGAATCAGATAAATGTAACGCATTTTTCTAAAAACTAAAGTTTTTTTTTCTTAAAAAATATTTCGTATCAGTACACAAAAACTGTTTTCTTCATGCCAGCAAACTAAAACCTCTTCATAATCCTATTTCACACAAAAGGCATAAAAATCAAGAAGGGAAGTTTCAGACATTACCAAATGATAAATTACCTCACACATAAACAAATGGCGTGCTTCATGGCTGACTTAACACATCATGTTTACGCACTTTTTTCTTTTCACTACTTTTCAGCTTTTCTATAGTAAAAACGAAAGCTCGAACTTCCTATTTTCATGGTTTGAGCTTTTTAAACGTCATGCAGTCAACTGCATTAGAGTAAGGCAATAAATTACTTACTAGATATTGTAAGAAAATCCTTTGTTTCAAAGTCAAGAATTCATTTCCTAAAAATAAGTAAAAAAATAGTAAAAAAGGTAATTATTAAAAAGAGCACAAGCTGCATCCTTTGTTAGCAGATGAACGTAAGTTTGTAAGAAATTATTCTGCAAATTTGTAGAAAAAAATGAACAATTGACAGCATAAAATTTTGTTTAGTTTAATTTTAATTTCAAACCAGTCTTTGTTATTTTCCGTTCGCGGAAAATTTTACGTAACAATATTTCATACTGTGCTAAGTTTATAACTAAAACTTATTTAATTTCTTAATACAAAAATAGAAAGTATTGGGGAAATTGATTGAGTTTGGGCTATATTTAATGGAGTTAAGATTGAATTTGTTTAATATGGTGATTAATTATAGGAAAATGTGTTTCCTCGTTGACAATGAGATGGATATATACTATAATACTACGTAGAAATAATATTACTGCAAATTGCGTCCAATTCAAGAAAGGTGATTGAGTTCCGCTATGACGCTGACTGGCAGCTGTTTTATCCCCTGCAACAAAAATTGGCAACAATCGGTATCTAATTTGATGAAAAATAACCAAGATCTTAAAAAATAATGCACAAGTCGTAGAGACATTTACAGAATGCCCTTACCATCCGAGACATATACGTGTACCGTGTCTGGCTCCGTATTAGATCCTTTGCAAGTGTAAGCACCTAAATTACAAATAAACCAAAATAACGTTTTAAGCGGATTTTTTTGCCTGATTTGCAATAAAAATAAAATAAATTCAAACGATATTGGCCAGTTCATGGCTCTGATGACAGATTAACTTAACTACCTGCATGCTGAGAACCAGCCAAAGGGATGGTCAGCCTTGAGTGAGTGTGAACTCCAGGCTCTGTGTGAATACTGATTCCCGAGCCGTAGTTTATCATATTGTCATTATGATACCAGTAGAGGAACTGCGAGGATTGACGAGGACTCTAAAATATGATCAGAGAACAAATCCAAAAACATACAAACTAATTTAAATCAACTGCTTTGAAAAATTTGATTCGAAAAAGTTAAAATTGACTGAGCTAGTAAGTCAGAATAAATTTAACATTTATTTTTTGGGGATTTTGTAATGTAGATTTTTGTGATGTAAAAGTCATCGTTTCGTTTCTGTTTACATTGCCTTAAATTACTTGCACGCTTATAAATTTTGCTGCTAAAGCAAAATAAACTAGGTAAGAGCAGATGGGTTGGCATCGTGCGTTTCAAAATCAAACGGTATTGTAAAAGAATATAATAAACTATAACTTTGTGCCAATTATGGAATGATTTCATTTTGTTATAAATCAATGCACTTTAAGAGTAAATCAAGTAATCATTTATAAGTGCATTATGTAAAGACAGCAGTACCTTTATTATCCAATCTAAACTTTGAGACACGTAAAAACTCAAAGGATAACAATTAGCGTCGTAGTTATTGGGGTGCTAACACGGTATCGTTTTTAAGGTTTACCATTTCATTTCTTCCAATTGATCCGAACAAGATTTAAATGACTTTTGCTAAATTAAACGTGCTTTTCATTCTGTTAACAAGCTTCGGAAGGAAAGGTTACTTACATTTTTGATGATACAAACAAGACTAATGACAGTACCCTGTTGAACGTGGTACTCTTTAGCTCCTAGAATGAAAGCTTGAGGAACGAGAACATGCATATTGAATAAATGCGTTATAATCCCTCTTCCACTCGCAACCTGCAACATAGTAAAGTAGCAGCTGTTAACGGATTTATTTAATAATTAAAGCTTATCTAAATGAAGATTGATTTTTTCTTACTGCAGAAATAAAAAATACAAGATATTAGAAAAAAAACAATAAAGGTACAAACTTCATACATATAACAATCTAATTTTGATAAAGAATACAGTCTTTCGACAAATCTATAACACTGAAGCAATTTCAATTTTAAATAGATTAATTTTTGCTGTTGAACTCCGTATAAAAGCCTTTTTAATGATCAGATACAGAAATTTATAAAAGTGACTTGTAAGTACAGAACTAGAACATTTTTTGCTTAAAACTCGTATTGCATAACTCCATACAAGCTACACAATTGAGCATTTAAAAGAAAAATTCCCGTTACAAGCAATATCAATTAACGTCTCGGTGGTTGCTGACGAGTTTATTGCCCTCATTTTCGACGAAGATGACACTGTCTCATTTATATTCGTTTTATGATTTCCAGAAAAAACATTTTTCTATTTAGGCGTTGATACTTAAGTAAACTACCTTAAAAACATGTACCGTTTACTTATACTGTTTTCTAAGCATCTTAAAATCTTCCAAAAATGTAAGTAAAGAAGGATTCGTATGATAAAAGTAAACCTTTTAAAGGATTTCCTGAACAACAACAAGAAGCCTAAGCATTACAAACTCCTTTTTCGTCTGCATGCTTAACATTCTCGTCATATTCTTCATTTCATCCTCTTTCAATCTCTTTCTTTTTCCTGCTTTTCTGTGTCAGCTAAACAAAACAGCAAGAAAAGAGTACCTATCAATCAATGTTTCCACTTTACAGTCAGTGAGCCAACGCAGCAACGTTTGCATACAGAATTTCAACTTCTGTGTTAGTGTTTGCTTTCTCCTTTTGTACTATTTGAAAAAAACCGTACATCCGGAAAAATTAAATACATTTATTGCTATGTACTTTTATTTCGCTTCAAAGTACAACAAAGTTTTAAGAAATATTATTTTTCTATCTTCTACATTTTTTTAACCTTTTCAATTTCTGGTTTTTACGCTCCTGTAACAAAAACGATTTTTGTCTGTCTGCTGTTAGTAAACAACCATTCAAGGGATATTTTATTTACATTATGAAAAAATAAGGACTTTTTATTTCTTATATTCTGCCGGAGATGACGTGAGACAAATGAAAATCTTATTGTTCCAGTTTCCGATTTAATTTAAACTGCTTTTGGCATTTTTGGTTTGAAGAATGACAACTATTATCTGCTTAAGAATATTCTTGTTTTGTGTTCATACGGCAAACAACACCGATGATTTTTAAAAAAATGCCGTGCCGTAAAATATTTATGCTCACTATTTGTTTGTATTACTTAACACAGATATGTGTGTCCACTATTCCTCCATTGAAAACCAACTTAAGTATTTACAATGCAATATTTTGTAAGCTTTCGCCATTTGACTTCTCAACTAATTGAATGTGATTTATTATATAAAATAATATGCATGTACACAAAAAAACAAGTAGAAGGTAGAAGAACAAGTATGATGTTTATGTTTAGAATCAAAGGAAGTTAATTTGTTTTTCAATAGCTGAAATTGTAGTATTTTACTTTTACGACGACGTTTTCAAGTATTTAAAAGCTTTGATTGCATTTAGGATTTAGGTGTCATATGGTGGGTATACTGCATGTAACTTATGTCCTATCAAGGGTGAAACGATGATAACGAAGACTAAAACAGAATGGAGTGAACTGTAAACTTGTCCGGTTTTCTTTAAAGTTTATTTCGTGCTTGTCAAATGAAGTAAATTAGAGAAATAAGAATATAATTAAAAAATATATTGATAAATCGATCGATATAACTTGTAGATTAAATTGTACAGAACTAAATACTACTAACGGTTCTGTCGCCCAAGTTTTTGACCCGACACCGGAGAAACGCATGGCTTCCTAAGTGTTCTGAGAGATTAGTCATTACCGCGTGGTCGAAAAATGGCTCCAGCTCTGAAGTTTCATCTGTATGATCTTGCCCAGAATGTACCTGTGCCGAGGAGGAGTAAAGCTCTTCTGACGATGTAATTATGTCGTCCGTAGTATGAGCACGTATGAAGTGTTCTGGAATTTTCACCCAAGAATTTAAGCTCTGTATTGCTTCGGGAGAATCTAAAAATGTTTTAAAAGATTTGCAAACGATTTAGATAACTGTGAATGATTAACACCTAATTGGTAATTAAGAATTTATTAATAGGAAAATATACGACTCTAAAAAAATTTTATAGTAGTTGTTGTAACTCATAATTAGATTGTCTGCTGGTCTAATACGTTATACGTTATTGTGCGTAGTACATATATGAAAAACTTAAATTTTCGCTTACCATCATTAGTTAGATTAGCGATTTCCGTTGAAGTTGATATAAGATGCATTGCTTTACTTGTCTCTTTCGTTTGTGTGATTCCTGAACTAAATGTTAGAAGGGCGGTCCATATCGAAATAATAATTGCCGAGTTCATCTGTAAGTTCACAAAATAAAAAAATATTTAAATTATTTGCATCATATATATCGTTGATTATTGATTTTGATTTGAATCTGTTTAGCCAGAACTGGCTGTAAAGATAGATCTAATGTAAAGGAACTAAAAATGAATTTAAAAATATTTTATTGTCATAATGTTGTAATGTAAATTAAATGTTTTTATTTTACTGCATATGTGCTTCATTTTTTGTGTGTGTGAAGGAAATTGGAAACGTAGAACCAATTTGATGTTTTTCAATCAGAGTCTAACAAACCGCAACGAAATTTCAAATCTGAACCTGCAAATTACTTTTTTTTTGTTAATTTACTTTCCTCATTACTATATAGTATAAAGGAGAAGAGCGATACTTTTCTTTCACAATATAATTTTAGCAACCTGTTTCATTGTATTGTACATTGCTAAACGCTGTGTAGTAGTGTACTGAGGAGTCGCATTTTTCTTCTTTTCATTTTTTTCTTTTCGTTTCCTTCAGATAAAACAGCCATCATGTTACTCCATGAGTGATTTCATGAAATTGCAACAGTTCTCTGGTGTAATGAAATAGTGCCATCATCAGCTTGATTCAATTTTCTTTCTTCTCAACTTTTGTTGCACTTTGGTTTCACGCGGTGATGTGATGATGATACTACTACTACCCACAAACCTTTTTTGTCTGCTACGGGATTTTAAATGTTTTGTGCTTACAGTTTACAAAGCGTTTCCAAAACACAAACAACTTGTCGCACAATTGCAAAAAAACAAGCAAAAATTCCCGTTGAACCTTCACCATCTCTTCTTCTTTTAACAAAATTGCCAATTTCTTGATGCACTTGGTCTACTTCAGATTTTTATTTGGCATAACTTGAATTTTTGATACTAGTAAAAAAGCTTAATTAAATATTTCACGTCACTTATTTAAATTGTTTTTACTTTAAGTAAAAGGTTCTTTATGGTAACTGACTGGCGTCACTAAAACCGGTTGTTTCAGTTTACGCATCATACATAGAAGAGTTGAAACCCCACCTAAAAGTCAAGAAACGTGTTACATTTAAGAGAAAGTTGACTTTTATAGTACTTGATTCCACAAAACTTTTAAGTATGTTCTCTTTTTCAAGAAATTTCCGTAAAAGACCACGGTATCTCTGTAACGTAAGAAGTAAGGAGGTCAACCAGACTCAGACAGGATATAAAATGACCAATGATCACCCACACATCATCAGCCAAGAGGACACCACAACAAAAGTAAATGAAAGTGAAACAGGAAATGTTACCTCAGAGACGTAATAATACCACCACTAGAAAACTTAAATTAAGCTTAATGTCCGGAAAACTTTTCTTTTTTACTCTTTCATTGTGGTCAGCAGAGAATAAGCCACACAACTTTGGGGAAAGCATGTAATAGACTTGGCCAGTTGCTGGCTAATATTGTGAAGTTAGAGAAATTACTTTGAGTTACTTTTCCAGAGGATAAATGGGCCAGCAGCAGCACCAGGACTTTGCACTATTCTATTTTTCCCTTTCTTCATTCTTCTACGCAAAAGTCCCTTGACACTTTACACAAGCACACACACAGCCAGCTTAAGTGACCAACACAATTACTGTATCAACCACAAACTTGGTGACATTCTGGGACAAACTTTAAGTATGTAAGGGAAGCTCATTCGCTTGTCTTACTAACTATAAAAAAGCTGGAGGTATTTCTTTTAATTCTTCTGTCCGTCATTGCAACAGCAGAAGCTTTAGTTCCTGTTTTGCTCAATTCTGAATTCTTTGTTTGTCAAATAATGTAACTAGCACCAAGTTACGCATACTACCTTTTAAATTACACATTTACGTAAAGCAAAATAATTTTATTGTGGCATGTTTCTCCTTTCCCAAGTTTACATCTATTTTTTAGTGCCACTGGCACTGATCCTTAAATAGGATTGCTTATTCTTAGGTATAAAAAGCTTCTTCCAAATGATTTATTTTTAGGAAGTAGAGAAAACTTTTAAAACTCCTATTTTTGTTCCTTTGCCCGTAAAAGAACTTCTAAAAAGACATAATATACTAAAGCATTGCCTTGTGTATTTTGTTAAAAATTTACTTTTTAAATGCCCTAGTTCCTGGTTTGTTCTAGTGTTTTAGAATGTGTACAAAAAGTAAAGAATTGTAAAAAGTGTCTATTTTCCAGTTAAATTTAAAGTAAACAAAGAATGAAATTACAATTATTTGTACTCTCACTTTTTTAACATTTTAACATCTCCCGTTTTGCAGTAATTGTCAACACGAAACAACAAAAGAAAAATAAGTTTTTCTGCGAAACTTTGTCATTACAAGGATTTTTTAAAACAAAAAGTATCAAATTTGTTTAACCTTTTTTGTAGTTTTAAAACAAAAGAATTTCCAAATAGCTTTCCTTCTCCCTTCAGAAGCCCACAACTGTGGGCACGTTAAAATTACTTGTGGAACAAAGAACTAAAAACTAAAAGCTCCATCCACTAAAATAAAAGAATGTCGTGCTAAAATAATTTTAACAAAAATGGTCTTCCACAAGGCATTGTATACTTTGGCTGAAAAATTAGCAAAGCTCTACTTAATTCATTCTCGTCTTCTCAGAGTCTCGGTATATTTCTAACAGGAAGTAAAAAATTACAAAAAAAGGAAACTACGTCACTCTTTGTGAAGCTGCTTCTGTTTCCTTACTAACCAATTAGCACAAATAGACACTAACAGATCCTGGAGCTTCGAACCCTATGCCCTGACTATTACTATTGTTACAAAAATGTAAAACAGAGGAGGGTGGGAAACAATGTGTTTTTTTGGAATAAAGGAAAGGCTTAAATATACAATGTAACAATGCAAATTAAGAGATTCTAGCTTCAAAATTCGTATGTAGTCTAGAAACTTACATTCGTACAATTTTTTGTTGCAGAAAAATCTACCGGGAATATTAAGCATTAATATAACATTTATCATGTTAAACTATAAGCAATAATACTTCTAAATTGTACGCAAGTGGCAGAAAATGATTTGTAAATAGGGTTGTTTTTATCAAAAAGGCTGCGAACGTTTTGTTTTTAAATGAATGTGAAACAACAGTAAATCGTATTGCTACTTACTTAAAACGCCTTACATGTTTATCCGTAATTTTTATTGTTTCTATGAACATAGGTTAGAATCTTCCAATCGCTCTATCACGTAATTAATAACACGAAGAATCAAATTGTAAATTTTTCGAAACATTTTTCTTATAAATTCATTGACACGACACAAATATTCCTCACAGGAAAATTTTATTTCATTTAGTTTCAGCTGTCGCCACGTGTTAAATAACAAAAATACATTTTCGCACCATCCTACTACTAATATCGTTCAACTATTTGCACTTGAATGGAATTATTTTTGCACTAGTGGAGCACAGACGCATTCTTTACGTCAAGTGAAAACCCGCTTCCGCAAAAATACTGCAATTTCCTTCACAATAAGTAGTTATTTGAAAACAAATTTCAGAAAAAGAATTAAATAAACAATAGATTTCATCACTAACCCAGACAGAAATCTATGGTATGAGCAAGCGCGAGCTATATAGCTTAACTTTTTAATCTATAAAAATTATATACCGGATGTTTATAAACTAACACCCACGAAATAGAAAAACAATATTAGTTTACCTTTTGTTGCAAAGAATGTAACAAGTAATCCAGTTAAAAAATTCCAAATCTTGAACTTTGGCCATCTTTCCACAAGTAATTTACTTAGACACATATTTATTGATTCAAACTTTTTGAAAATTGAATTTTCTTTAAATAAAATTACCGATAAATATTGCTACATGGAGCCATCAATTTATCTATTACTAGTATAGTATAACAAGTTATATTAAAAATAATATACGTTTTTAAGTCTTCCAAATCTACATTTACACAACGACTTATGTTTTTCGATACCGGCAACTCCACACAATACATTGAACTTTTTTCCTGAAAAAATATTCATTTTTGTAGAGAAAGGGATAAAAACAAACAATCTAAACAAACGTAGCAGCTCGACAAAGATCCGATGTGAATCCCACCACAACTCAGAAACAACTGAATGAACCATGCAGTGTTGCTGGTTTGCCATGGTACGGTCATGAACAGAACAGTCAACAGCAGCATTGCATAATGAACTACTCCAAACATGCAGGAAGGGAAGCAAGCAGCAAAAAACTATACGTAATCTCAACCAAGCCACGTTTTATTTCACCCCTTTTCCCTCCCACTCTGGTCTACTGTGTCCGTCTACATCATTCATCAACAGACTAAAACCGCTTTTCAGAACGTTGTTGTGGATAATATGCCGGCGTTTTGGGATAGACGTTTTAAATCGAAACTGCAAGAATAAGCCTTGTACTATTATTTCTAAACAAACTATTTATGATAAATCTGTTTTTTATTGTCTTATCAGCATCAAATATATTTTATTCCTGTCGCTCTTTCTTTTCATTTGGTTATTCCTTTGTCTATCGATGACGAAAACTAAGCAAAGATTGTCACAAATTAATTCATAGAGGTCAGTAACTTATTGTAATCGTAATAATTTATGTTTATCAACTACGTCTTAATAAAAAGGATAAAATAATTTTGTTAGGATCTCTAGATATTGTTCAAATGCAACATCAAAAGCAAAATGAAGCTCTTACCTGCTGTATTCGCGTTTTGAGGTATTGCAAATTATTTTCTACGTCGCATACTTAACAAAGTTACTTTCTGATTTTCGGCACGAATTGAACAAAAAAAAAAGATCGTATTAGGAAATTATAAACAAGGAATTCTAGCCGTGTATCCAATTTTTTATCTCTCAATTTTGTCCAAAGAAAGAAACGGCTAAGGAAATGATTAAATGATCGTTGGATTAAATCTGAAATACATAACAAAAATGGTGATGAGGACAATGCAGTAGCCCCCGAAAAAAATCTACTTGAATACATTTATAAGATTTTACGTAATAATAATAATGTAATCCAAATCATTCTCAATTAATAAACAATGTAGATCTGTCCAACACACATAGATTTGAATTTGGCTTGCAGATTGAGAATGGAGACAAGGAATTGATAGTTTAAAAGAAAAGAAAAAATCTTGGCAAGTTCATATTTTATTTCTTCCTTCTTCCATTTCTCTTTCTTTTAATACATGAAAACAAAAACAACGAGGAAAAAAGGGGGAAGGACATATTAAGAATTTTTTTGTCGGTTTCCATCTTTTGAAACTTCGAACTCATCTATCTTTCTTCTACCAGCCTAGTCAAACGTTGCATTTCACTTGTCCACAAGTGTACTTCCTTCATGACTGGTTACTTACTACAAACCTTGAAAAAAACTGATAAACTAATTTATTGCATAAACAATGTTTCTTTAAGTTCATATAAGTACATAAATGTTAGAGGTTTCTAAGTGACATTCAAACTAAAGAATTTTTTTTAAAACGATAAGTTTTATGAATTTCATCCCGTTTAATATTAAATAGTGCTTTTTGTACAAAATTTAACTGCAGATGTAGTCTCTTCAGTTATTCGATGGGTAATTCATGTGATCATTTCAACAAAAAAATGTTCGTGTTTTTTGTCGGTCACCTTGAAAACAACCTTTGGCATGTTTTCCCGATATTCACTCCGCTCGTCCACACAACATAAATTTCCTTTTTCTCTTACTTCTATTTTTTTATATATTTTTTCCATGAAAACGTTTTTTGTTCTGTTGAAGTGTCCGTCGAATGTCATTTGTCGTCCATCGCTGATCACAATTTAAGAAGGAAAGAAAGAAAGATACTTTTTCTTTCTTTTTCTGCACCATGATACCGACAAGATGAGGCCAGAAAAATAAGAACTTTCTCTTCGATTTGCGTTCCAAATTTTTCTTTTTTGCCCATCACTTCTTACTTGTTATTTTCTACAAGCAGAATCAGAGTTAAGCACGATGATGATGATAGTCGAAGCTAAAGCGATTCTATTCCTTTCCCTCTCGTATAAGCTCAGCTGTTGAAAATTGAGGAGGAGAAGCGTCTACTGTGACTAATACTGATGATCCTGTTGGTGGTGATGGGAAACCTATTACTGAAATGCTATGCTACTGAAAAGGCTTATTATTCTTAAATAGCTGGCAGGACTGGAGCATCGACCAAATTTGCTACAGCCGCAGTGGCAACAGCAGCTTCTACTTCCGCCTCCACTACCAAAGCAAATCTAGAACAAGTGAAGCCGTTTGTAGGAACCTTCCTAGAAGGAAAGCTGTCAACAATGTCCAGTTAGGCGGAACGAAATGTGATCCACTCTGCTGTCGCTGAATGGCAGCCGTTATATCTCCTTGAACAAAAAGCGAGAAGAGAGAGAGAGGAAGAACGAGAGAAAGGAAAATAATGTATTACATATTCAGTTTCAGGAGATGGAAAAAGAAGAAGGATGGACTATAAGTGAGTAATGCGTGGGCAGTTTTTTATAATAATATCACTTGCTTATTATTATAGATTGATGCTTTTATGTAAAATAATGGAAGTGCTTTCAGAAAAAAAGAGAAATTTGTTTCGCTCTAAAGACCATTTATTTTCTGTTTTCGTTTCACAGTTTGGAAAGAATAGAGAAGAAGGAGAAGGGCACATTAGGTAATAATGCCCGTCATCTCCATCACTATCATAATCACTTTAATACTTTCTCTGTTCTCTCTCACTCTGTAATCTTATCATCTGCTGCCATTGTTATCTTCTAGATCATCATCATCATCATCATCATCATCAACATCATTCTTCCTTCTTTAGTACAAGTTCCGTTAACATTTTATTTTACTAGTTTTATTTGGAGGATGATGACACGATGATGGTATCGTTTTACTTGTCTACTTTTTTTCTACTATGCTACATCTTGTTCAATTTGTTGCATTACTGCCTCATGTAATTTCTATTAAAATTGTAGCAATTTTATCTTCAACCGAGTAAGAAGAAGAACAGTTTTAATATTGCCAACAGGAAGGAAAAGAGGTTCCATCAAGAAACAATTTTATCTTTTTACGATGTCGTTTGGTTGGCCGATCATTACCAAAAAAGGAATTCAGCTGCTGCTTGCTATTGCTTTGCTGTTTAGGAATAACCCACATATTACAAATTTGTTTCGCTCTCATGCAAGGAATTTGTTCTTTAAATTATCATCCCATTTACGTCTCGTACAACCCGGGTTGGTATTGCAATTTTACGGAGAAAGTGAACATCATTTGGGCAATA
>JAHZNJ010003380.1:0-11046 GCA_027744475.1 Lepidocyrtus cf. sotoi NNG-2020 | reverse complement strand
GAAAATACTGTGGAAATTGTGGCTTCTAGCGTGAAATCCACGGGAAATGAGGAACACCAGCTCGTTTTGAAGAGATCAGCCAATAATGAACGTTACGACATCCAACAAACTAAACTGCTTACAAAATTCAAGAAAGAATTAGAAATTGCGAAGAAGGAGCCGAACTGGGCTCCTTACTTTTTGGCGATGGTAACAACCGCATACTATAGAAAAGATACACGTACAAATACTACAATTACTGCTACTGTTGCTGCCGCGGAAAATTCTACAACAGAAAGTTTGATAAGTTCGACTACTTCTCCTTTGTATTCTTCTACTACCGTAGTAACGCAGCCGCAACCGAAGAAAAAACGTGTTCCACCGCCACCTCCAAGGTTGATTAAAAAAGAACCTCCTTGATTATCAAACAGTTCTGGTTTAAAATCTTTGTGTCATTTTCTGTGTCGTGTCCTTTACATATTTAAAAAAGTCACTTAATGATTTAAAAAAATTAAATTAAAACATTAATAAAAAACACAAACAATAAATGAGTTTGTTAAAGCAAAACAAACTGACAAAGAAAACGGGCCAAACCATTTGTGTGGGGCAACGTGAGAAAATGTATTTTTGAGCCTTCATTTTTTATTAGCTGTAGGGTAGGTAAATAATGAAGTTCCAACTCGCAAGTGTTGGAATGCATTGGCATTCGTTTTGCTACTTTTACCATTTTGGTTTCGCTTTACCCCAATTGCATTACTTTTAGTACGAGATAATTAGATTCCTATTTCTGTGTAATTTGAGTTTTGAGGGTTTGAGTCAGATCTTCACACTTTTCTGATGGAGTACACTTGACATGAATTATAAGTATGTTAACAAAATAATATCAATTTTGATATTTCCATAAAAGATAAATAAATAATCGTGGATTGGATATTGAAGTGGGTAGGTTTTATATACGTATCGAATGAGCTATTGGTTGTGCTCATGAAACCCTAAAAGAATCGAGCAAATTCCTACAACAAAACCCTTTCAAAAGCTTGTGCTTTTGCTTCTTCACTATTTTGTAACCAAAAGGCATGAAATGAATTTTAAAACCAGCCAGCTATGAAAACTTCTTTTTTTTAGGTATAGCATGAATTTGACAGGTGGAAGTGACCTTTACAAAACTTTCCGCATACTGAAGATTATCATTATGATTGTGTATACGACGACGACGAAGAAGAAGTGTTTTTTCTGCTCAGCTCATGGAAATGGAAACTTCCAATCTTGTGGAACATACTTAAGTAGGAACAAAGTTTGTGGAGCAAGGAAAAGAAAAAAAAATGTATATAAAAGTAAGTAAGTTTCTTTCTCCGGAAGTGAGATGGATGGAAGAATATTAGCGCTCTGCTGCTTCTGCTAGTGATGGAACTTCGCTCTTCTCTTTTTTCTCTTCTGCAATAACAAATAACAGTAACACGGAGACATCTTTTTCAAACTGAATCATATCCTGTGTGCTAATATGTGATGTCAGTTGGATAGAGGAAGCTGTTTGTACTTATATTAAAAAACCTATTTTATTTAAAGATAGCAGCAGCAGCAAGTAAGTATGTTCCCGTTCAAGCAGCAGCAGCAGCAGGAACTATTCCAAGTATTTGATATTGCTAAAGTAGAGTGCAATGTCAATAAAATAGCGATGTTAGTCCTTTCTCCCTGTCCTCTGTATCGCTGCTGCTGCTTATGTCGCTATAGTAAAAAAAAACTTGACGTTTCCTTCTTCTTAAAAAACCCAAAAAGCTACTACATCTCTATTATTATATATCATACTTAATATAATACCTACGTATTTACATTTATAATTTTTCTAGTTTCGTAAAAATAATATGAAGAAAGAATAACGCTTGTATGAGGTTTATACAGATATCTCTACGCTTCTTCTGCTAGTGGCAGTCTTTTTCCTCTTTTATTCTATTCGAAAAGAAAATTACGATGATGATGATGATGAGGATGACGATGGTGATGTGATGTGATGTCCGAGAGAGTAATCGCTCGCTGTATTTCATCTTATCTCATCTCACCTCCTTCACTTTTTCCTCGTCATCATCATCGTCATCAGAGAGGAAAAGGAAAGAACCACTTCTCCGTTCCTCCTCCCAGGCTCAACTGAAACCTGACTTGACTGATTCTGACTAACTGACTTGAGTGAGTGAGTGAGTGAGAGAGTCTGAGTCGACTTCGAGACTTCCAGTTTAGACAATCTACAAGAATAGATGGAAAATATAATTTAATATATTGCAGAGATAGGAATGAATGCCCATCCAGTAGTAGTATAAAAGAAAGAAAAAGAGAATGGTCTCTCTTCTCTTCTCTCCACTTCACTTTTCTTCTTCTTTATATCCGAACTTAGAAAGGAAGTCGGGATTTTGACGTCAGAGAAAGCCATGGAAACGGAGGACTGTATGTAAGTAAGTAAGCAGTGGTAATAGTAGTAGTAGTGGTGGTGGAGAGGAGAAGAAAGCGATAGTTGCTTACATCATCAGTTTACTCTTTTTTCAAAAAAAAATATTCCTTTTACTTAGCTTTGCCTCGTTTTACTGTCTATGACTGCTTTTACTCTCTCTTGTGCTATAGTTTTAAGTTTTTTAAGAGCATCATATTATATTGCTCCTGCTTACCATACCGTTCCTGTCTACTCTTTACTGTGTACTTGCCCCACATTAAAGTGAAAGTTGGTAAGTAAAAGAGTATTGGGTGGCAGCATGGCATACCACACATAATATTATGCGTTATCATCAGATGAAAATCGAAACAGCAACAACTGCCGCCGCCACTATCAACGCTGCTGCTTTCCTTTTCCGGAAAACAGTGATGATGATGATCACACGAGATGAAGAAAATAAAAGAGCGCTGCTGCTGCTGTTATTGTTTGCACTGTGCAGCAGCAGTAAAAGTACTTTTTTAAGAGATAGAAAGAAAATAACAAAAGCCAACTTCCTTCTTTCTAAAAAAAAGTGAACTTATCATCTTCCAGTTTCCATCTAATAAGATGGAAAGGTGGTGCTATGGCGGTGGTGTTTGTAGTAGTGCTCAAGCAATGAAAATAATGATTGTTATTTGTTGCAGTAGTTGTGATGTGATGCGGAGCGGAGCAGCGGGAGCAGATATTTGCATATTATTATTATGATGTTGGTTGACTTTTCTGAAACTGTATCCATTCAACATACCATACCAGCAACTACAACAACAACGGCAACTGTTATTATTACAGTAACACTTTTCCGCAATTCTGTACATCTTTAAAATAACAGATGTCATCTAATATTCCCACTGGAAAAATATTTCTGTACTGAAAAAAAAGTTCCATTCCGTATTGCAACCTTACCGGATACACAGTAGAGTGTACCAGTCCACGTTTTACCGTAAACATAATACCGAAATTATGTGTCGTCGTCGTATCCGCATTACCTGTGACAATAGCTTTTTAAAACGCAGTCACCGTTTGTTTGCAACTGTCACATATGTGTATCCTTACAAATAATTTTGTGACGAACAGAGACGCTATATCGATGATATCAATAAAATTGTTATTTTATCATCAGAAATTCTGCTACAGCGGAGTGCTCAATAATATGAAAGTAAAGTGATGATAATACAACAACAACGGATATTGACAGTAATTCCAAAGCTCATTACCAGAGCGCACCCCCATATTGAAATTATTTTCCTAACGAGACAAAAATGTAAGCTAACGCAGAGCAGTAGAAAGTATGAAAGGGTTGAGGACTTTGTAGCGGTTTCTTCCTTTGGCAGAATATTGTTTGGAGCTTTTTTCGTCATTTCATTTGGTATTGACTGTTACTCTGGATACGTACTAACAATAAGTTTATGCATACATGCAAGAAAAAAAGATTTTGAAGGAATTTGATGGAGGAAGTTGCATACAAAAATTCAAGTTTCCACGAAAGAAAAAAAAATATAATTAATATAGGCTTCGTTGAAGGGACATCGCTTTTCCACATATTTTTCTTTTCTTTTCTACTTTCTCTTGCCTATTATCATAGTCATTGAAGATGAGCTCTCCGCTCCTCTCAATCTCGTCAGCTATTATGTTCTCGCCACCAAAAAATAATTTATCCTTCCGGGCCAGCAGCAGCAAAGAAATTGAAACAAATGGAGAAGGAATGAATGGCACTATCTTGCCAAAAGAGAGTAAGCATATTATTATTATTATTATTCATCCACTTCAGACATAATCTCAGAAGACAAGTCAGAATATCAGCGTGTCATGTTGTGTGCCATGTATTCATACTTATCACAGCCGTGACGAAGATTGATGACCTCAACCGATTTTGATGATAATAATGACGACACTTCATATTCCTATCTCAGAGACTTAATACGTTTATCATCAGTAGCATCATCTTGATTCTCATTATTATTATTACCCATCCATTTCTTCAAAGTCCTTTCAAAATGAGTTCCTCTCGTATTTTTAAAGTTATGTAAACTATGCTTATGTATGTGACCCTAATAAAAAAAGCACTGGAAAGAGTCTCACAGAATTAATACATAATATTTCAAGCATTTTATTATTATTATTTCCCCTCTCATTATTTTGTGGACCCTTTCCACCGCATTATGCAGCAGCAGCAGAAGACAAATAGATAGAACTAAAGATATGCCTACAACAACGCAACGAACGACTACAACTTTTTTTACTTCACTCACTGTTTTTTGACGTATCCAAAATACAGTTGCCCTATTGTTTTCCTTCATTTATTTTTAAGATCCATCCATTGTCACCATAAAATGTAGAGAGCAGAAGAGAAGCGCTGACTTTATTTTAAAAGAATGAAGAAGGCTGGAAAAAATAAAAGCTGGAAACGGGATATGATGCAATTTGTATTCAATATTTGAACTGCTCTACTTTGTATATAGTGGATGGACATGTGTTGTTGTTCCAGGCGGAAGTTGAGTAGCTCTCTGCTACTACTACATCCTTATTAATATGGGTATGTATAGTTTGCATATGATATGGCAATTTTCCATTTTTTTCAAACATCACGAAATATTATGCCACATCATCATCATCATCATAATCATCATCATCAACAACAACAACAACGGAATCATCTCCAGCTCCTCGTTATTATCATACCATATCAATGCAATTCTCTTCCGCTCTGGATCCTGCGAGTAATAAAGTTATGGCTGATGTACCGTGAAAGTAGTAAGCAGGAGATGGAGTTGTGAGTGAAGAAGTCTAGAATTTTTTTTCTCTTCTTCGTCATCATCATCATAGTCCTTTCAAACAAAACATACAAAGCTCAAGCTCAAACTCTCTAGTCGATTTAGACAAAGAGTCAGCAACAGCTAACGAATACATAAAATATGTTGAAGTGGAGGAGCAACCTCACCAAGCAAGCAAAAGCTTGTTATAAAAATGCGAAGTTGAATTTAGACTAAAACAAGGAAAAAACATAAGCATGCGTACATATTATAGACAGATCAAGTGCAACTGCTGCTTTTGCTGATGCCTTATTTCTCACAAAAAAAACTAGATAGAATTATATTCTTAAGGAAAACTTTCAAAGTGTCTGGCACTCATCCACAGACAGAAAAGATAACGAAACGCTCCGTTACGCAAGACCAGCATGAAGAAACTTGAGTTTTGAAATAAATATTAAAGTTTTGAAAAATTAATCATTAAATTGATTTTTGCTGTTATATAAATTAATTTTTAATCTAAGGGATGAACAAGTTTTTGATAAAAAAAATTGACAATTTTTGGATGATGCCGTCAAGTAAGTTTACATGTGACGCGACGTTGTATGACAAACGAAACGAAAGAAACTCAAAATGTAGCATCGTGGTGGTGTGTGCAAAGGCCTAAAGAATCTAAAGTTGATCTTCCATGTTCGTTTGTGGAGGAAATGAATAAGAGAATAAGGTACATATAGTATAACGATATAAAATACTAAACATAATGTACAAAATATTGTACATAATATAGGAAAAAGGAAGGAACTCACTTGGATGACGATGACTTCCATGGCCGGAGGTTGAGGCTGTAGTGACATCATCATGTACTAATATTATGTACGCCTAGAAGACATTCTTCGAAATCCTCTCCTCATTTTGATATGATTACAATGCGGTCACAGTAAGCATAATACTACAACTACTATCTAGAGTCCCAAGTTACATTCTATCTAACGATAAGACCAACTCACTCTTCAAAAAAAAGAAGAAAGAAGGAATGAGAGAAAGATTCACGATACACTTGACATTTAAAAAAGGAAAACATGTTGGTTTTCTCGTCTGTCCTTCTCTCCTTTTTTTCTGTCTCATTCACTCACGACTAGCATCACAAGCTTAGAAGTAAGTGGAGGGAGAGAGATAGAGAGGGAGAAAGTAAAAGAATAGGTTTTGGACGAAGAAGAAGAAGCATAAACGAAAATAAAAAAGTGACATTCTACATGTGTGTGCTCTCCACACATATATTATTCTGCGGAAGAAGAGTAAAAGCAGCAATTTAGTTGAACAATAATGACCAAGCAGACTACATCCATCTTCTCTCTCTGTGTGTGTGTTTTTTTAGTTTTAAGCCTTTAGGTGGATTGTCTGGGTGGAAATAAAAGTAAGCCTGTGTGCAAAAAAAGAGAAGCGGAGTCTATTTACTCTGAAGTTCTGTTTAAGAAAGAAAAAGAAAGCTTAAGTAGAATACAGTTTTGTTATCTTCCTCCTCTTGACATGTGAGTATGATGATCATCATCATGATGACGACCAAAAAGAGGATGGCGATGATGATGAGGTGATAGTAAAACACAGAGAATGAAGTCTTTTCTTCTATTCTTCGTGTTTTCGATGAGTTAGTAAATTTTATGCCAAGCAAAGCCTCAACTCCGTTGTTGTATTTACAATAGATTAAAAAAATTTATTTTATTATTTCCAATATGATAATGGTCTCAGTTTCAGCACAAGCACCAGCACAGAATAACAAGGTAGTATAGCATTATATTAAAATAATAATAATAGTGATGATGATGATATGAGATAGGATAAAACTAGCTTGATTTGACATGATGCTCCTTTAAAACTGATGAAGTGGGTTTTGGACAGTCCCATAACGGTAATAAAATAGGATTGGTTACTTTACTTACAAGAAGAGAAAGCAGCTAGAAATAACCAACCGCCTTGTCATTTTTACTACTACTTCTATTAATGTAGTTGGAAGGAAAACAATAAGCCCTAAAAACAAAGAGGAGAGTGAATAGTGAATAGTGAGTAGAGTAGAGTAGAGCGAGTTTGGGAGTTTGTGTGAGTTTTAAGAGTGAGAGAAAATGAAAGAGAGAAAACAACAAAGCTGATTATATCAAGGGGAAGTGAGAACTTCATCATCAACATCAACATCATATCCTCATCATCATTTGTGTCCAACATGTTGTGCATATCTGATGATTCGTTTGAAAAATAATGCATGCAAGTAAAAGGAGCTTCAATTTCATTAACGAAAGAGGAAAATATAATTTCCTGAAAGCTTATCCATTCATTTTCACTTCCAGTTTTTGTAGTAGTAGCAGCAACAGAAAAGCAGCAGCAAGCAATAATATTAGTAGCAGAGTAGTCTTACATCATTATGCTTTCTCTTCATTTCACAGGATTCTAATTCTAAACCGGAATGGAACTTTTAGCTACGTTACGTGCATCATACTACGCTTTATTACCGAGGAGAGAAGAAAGAAAGAAAGAAAATTTATCTAAATCTACACAGCAGAAAAAAACACATTTCGTTTAAAAACTAGAGTAATATTCTGGCTACTGACCTAGTAGCAGTGTGCTTGCTGCTGCTGTTGCCGTCCATATCAAGCAAAAATAGAGACTCTCAAAATCCTAATCATTTTTGCAGGTCAACAAGATCGGGTTCGCGTATTATGGGAGGAAATAAACCAAAACCAACTGTAAGAATGCCGTGTGGGATTTTCAAGAAAAAAGAAGAAGAAAGCGTTTTTCTATTGAAGTACAGACTGATGTTGCCATTTGCTATCCGCACTTAAGTAATGAAACCTTTTCATCCATTCAAAAAATATTTCTCTCTCTCTCTCTTACTTTTATCTCTTCTCTCCATCTCTCTGAATAGATACTTTTTCTAGAGTCGTGCTTCGTACAGCAGTAATTAAAAAAGAGAACGTATGTAATTCTCAAATTCTCCTAATGTAATGTAATGTAATGCTTTAAATCAAGTCTATTACTTCTTTTTTTATTTTTGAGATGCAGTCAGAATTTAAATTGGTATGTTCAATCTCTCAATCTCTCAATCATTTCAAATTAAAAAGAAAATACTCTGCTGCTGCTTTTCGTAAAAACACCATGAAAAAGGAGTGAAGAAATCTTTTGGTAATCATCTTGAGTAGTAAATAAACACGTCGCTTCAAAAGCATTTAATATTATGAAGCCCTTGCGGATAAAAAAAGGAGCCAGGATGAAGATTCGTTTCTTCTTCTTCTTCTTTTTTTCTCGCAGAATCTTCTCTGCAAACAAAAGGAAGTAAAATTTATAAACTTGTTTGATTCCCCTATCATCAGGAGTGACTTCTTTCTTTTCACTT
Organism: Lepidocyrtus cf. sotoi NNG-2020; assembly: GCA_027744475.1. Classification (NCBI taxonomy): domain Eukaryota; kingdom Metazoa; phylum Arthropoda; class Collembola; order Entomobryomorpha; family Entomobryidae; genus Lepidocyrtus; species Lepidocyrtus cf. sotoi NNG-2020. The sequence goes on along the minus strand of JAHZNJ010003380.1, from coordinate 2,480 downwards.
CTTCGTTTTCCTTCTTCTTCTTCCTTTTCCCCACATCAAAGTTTTTTAGGTCCTCAAATGGAAGATAAATTTTCCAAGCTTTTGTTTAATTTCTCCAGGGTTTCGGCATGAGGTTTCATGCTTATTTATAGCCAAACAATAGAAATGGCAAAGGACTCTTCCTTCCCTCTCACCAATTTATTCTCCTTTCCTATAACTTAGCCAGGTTTCCGAGTTACTTCCTTACGTACACGCTTGAAATAAAAAAGGTGCTACTATTGTGCTATAGAATCTATTCCTCTCTGTTCTGTCTCTGTCTAGTATTTTTTCCCCGTGTAGTGTTTAGTTAGCTTTTGCTTTTCCACTCCTTACGTAATCATAAACGAGTTCCACTAGACAAATCAGTGAGCTCACTGCGCTGAAAGCAGCTAAATTTTCCCACCAGCATTTTTAAATCGCTTAGTTTTTTTTCCCAGACTTGCCCAAGTAAAAAAATTCTGTTCTGTTCTGTTCTCTGCTTTTCTTTTTTTGGTTTGGTTTTTCTCGATTTACTTCTCCTCATTCACATCAGCAGTCAGTGAAGCTCATCCAAAGAGGAAGTGCTTTACTGTTAAAAAATCTCATCATACACGCTTACACAGAGCTTGGTGGTTAGTAATAGTAATAGTTAGTATCTCGAATGGGAAGAGAAAGAGGTGGGATATGAGGTAGTAACTGAGTAATTATTATCTGCGGGTTAGCACAATTATTGGCTGTTGTGAGGAAGTTGAACAACTCAATTGGCGACTACTACTACTGCTGCTGCTGCTATTACTTCTCAGTACATAATATTCTACTGCTTACTTATTTGAGGACAGTTGTTACTTGCTACTACTACTTCTGCTAGGACGGAAAAATATAAAAAAAAATAAAAAAAACTTTCTCGTGACTTTTCCCCAACCGCTATTACTTTCACTACTTACTACTTACTATTTTACTTGATAATACCTATATACGGTTTAAACAGGTTGATTTTTAGCTCCAACAAAATTTTGTTGCGAAAATTTAGAAACTTCTCTTTTCTTGAAGTATTGATGTCCCACATGCGAGGGATAAAACTAAATGGATGGCTGTTAAAACCTGACACTTCTTTTGTAAAATGGATAATATTACTGTGAAAAAAGTGGGGGATGAAAAGAGAGAGAGAGAGAGAGAGAGAGAGAAAGTGAGAGGCGGAATACATAAAAGTAATTACCACCTCCATCACACACACACACATACACAGTAGTAATAACAATAAAATGTAGTTTATAGAGCTGCCATCGCATCATCGCCCTCTTCTAAAACTGACTGAAAAAATCTTTTTTTTATAAAGTTTTCTTTTTGGAGCTCTTCTCTTTTATTTTATATAAACATATTATATATGTGTAATGCAATAAGCTATGCAAAACTTCGAGTATAACCCTTTTCCTAGTTGTCGTCGTCATCTTGCTAAAAAATATGAGCGAATCGGAGGAGGAGAGCCTTACGGAGTCATATGGCATTATCATCAACATACATGAAGGAATTCACATTGATAATAATATCCCCTTCTCCTCTTCTTCTTCTTGTCCTTCTTCTTTTTTTAAGTCGAACTAAAACTTGATGGATTCTTTCAATCCAACAGGGAGTGGAAAAGGAAAGAATTTTTTATTGAGGCAAGTTTTAAAAAAGGACCAAGAAGAAGAAGCACAATTTTGTAAGACTTTTTGGCTACCACTTCAACTTCATGGAATGGACGACTTTATTTTGTTTGGGTTGCTGTTTTGTGAAGCCAGCAGTACAACATACAAAAAATCTTTTCTCTTTCTTTTGAGTTTTCTTCTTCCTCTTCTTGGTCTCTTCTTCTCTCTGCAGATGACATCGTTGGTTGCTATATCGCTATCATCGTCATCATCATCATCATTCTTCCTCCAACAGAAAGATCTTTCCATCACTACCACCACCACCACCACCATCGTCGCCGCAATGCTTCACTGCCATTAACCGTCATAAGTCCGATTACTGCTTCCACGACTTCGTCCCATTCACTTCTCTGCTGTGTTTTGCTTTCTCAATTGTAAATTGACTGTCTATGAGAGAGAAATAAAATGTTGGGGAGAAGCGAATGCTCTGATTACGCATTTTAGCAAAAAATCGCAATCTTGTCTTTTCTTCTTCTCTGCTTATTTCCAATGTATTACATGCAGCCACCGTCATAGACACTAATCTTAACATAGCGCATCCTTATACTATTGTACTTTACTTGTTAACCTTTGCATTTCATTGTATTGGATTGCATGTTATCCCCAAAACAAAACCCCTAAAAGTTTGCTTCTCATCCCATGTGTTGGTTCCAGTGGTGGAATTGATCCAAACTGATTTGAATCGATTCAATATTTCCGATCCACAAGTGATCCATTGCATTAAATCGAACCAAAGCTTTCGATACAAGCTGGATCAATCCAGTCCAATTTGATCCAGCGTAGCTGGATTGAACTGAA
>JAHZNJ010003379.1:0-16738 GCA_027744475.1 Lepidocyrtus cf. sotoi NNG-2020 | reverse complement strand
GCTGAGAAACGAAAAAACAGCAAAACAGAAATTCATGCATAGGGGAATGCCGCAGGTTGCAACTTCCCATTTGCTTTTTTAACACAATTTTTAAAAAAGTGAAGTTTTTATGAAGGAAAATGATGCTTTATCGTAATATTATTTAGAGACAAGACAGCAGTTGTTGTTTATGTGTATGTTGAATATAGCTTCAAAAAGAAACTGCTGGCGTTAATGTCTCCAACTAAGTTCTACATACTTCGTTCTTATACTCTTTGTCTTTGCTGTTACCGTTGCTACTATTATGCACCTTCTTTTCTACTGACTGACTAAATATAATATAATTCTCTTCACAACATCTTCAAAAGTGATGATGATGATGATTATGGTATGTTTGTCGAGCTAATTTCGCCCATCTGCTCAAAGTCTCAGAGAAAAAGAAAGAGAAAGAAAATAACTTTAGCAAAGCGAAAAAGCATAATAATAATAGTATTATGCATAGAGTCAGAGACACAGAAAGAAATGAAGAAGAAGAAGAAATATAAGAAGCAAAAACAAAAAGTTTTGGAGGAACAGAGTCCAACCCAAGTACATACAAATATAACAACACCACGTCACCAACATCACATAACAGTTTACTTTCATACTTTCATAATAATATTCTTCTTTTTGTTGTATCTGTATAAACCACATACTTTCTATGCTATGTTGTATTTTTTTGCAAAGAATTTTTCTCACACAGCTACAGCTACAAAAAATAGAAAAAATCTCACAGAAGCACACAGCATAGCAGTAGTAGGAATAAAATAGTAAAAAAAGAAACAAGAAAAAATTGTGCCAGTTCCTGTGTCTTACTCTGTTTCATCCTCCTTCTTCTTGTATTGTGTTATGTGATGCTTTCCATCATTCATACATATTTTTTCCTTTAGTTTTTTCTCGTTGTCCTGTCCTTTTATAGGAAAAAATGTTATTTTGGGAATAAATGAAGCCACCAGCAGTAGTAGCAGATGAACTGGATGTTGATGGAGAATAAGAAAAAAGAATCTTCTCCTCTTGCTTGAAAGATATTTTTTCGAAGTAGCCTAAGTTAAACACAGGGGGTTGACTACTTTGTAGTTAGTTTTGCAGTATTTGTATCTCACCTTGAAAAATATCAGTGGGAAAAAGGAGGCTGTTGTTTTTCCGTTTTTGTTGCTCTCTTTTCGTCCGTTTTTTTCTGTGTCGTTGTCGTTACATTACGCCGGAGACAGCAACAACGCAACGGTTATGCTGATCGTTGAGCGTGTGTTTGTGTGTGCCCTGCCCTATTTATTCTGGCACTACTAGCAAGTAACCCAGGGAATCCTTATCTCTCCTGTTTTTTTCTGGATGCCGGTGAAATGTTGTGCTGCCTCTGGAACAGTGGAACTGCTCTGCTGCTTCTCTTTGCTGTTTTTTTCGCTCTCTCTCTCTCTCTTTCGCTCCATCTCGATATGATTATGATGATGACCATGATGATTTACTTCCATATTTACTTTGTTTGCTCCTTTCATATTCCCAACATTCCATATATTCCCCACATAAAATAAACTTTATTTAGTAGAACATTAAACATAATGTAACAGTAATGCTCTTTAACGTGCAGGCAGAGGTTACTTACTTACTTATACTTGACTTTTCTTCTTTCTTTTATCCAGGAATGTCCAGCCGGGATCGTCCAGGAAGATACGTTTAAGGAAATATACGCAAAATTTTTCCCATATGGAAGTAAGTGGAACCGAAAAGAAGCTTTTTATGTAATGATTATGTTCTATGCTATATAGCTATGTCATATAATACCGTTCATTTAGCAATATTTTTTATAATAATGACGAAATTCCTTATCCAAAAAAACGTTATACTATTGTCCTCCGGATGGACGGGTAAAATGACACCTTTTTACTCTAGAGAAAAAATTCTGCCTCGAAAGCAAATTGCATTGTTATTATTGACGACGACGACAAGTACTTGCAACCTTGCAAGATATTGTAAAAGCCTGACTTCTAGTAGGAGCAAATACGCACGAGGAAAAGGCAAAATGAAGATGCATTTTTCAGATAGGAAAGCGAACAAACTTTTTTTTAGTTAAATATATATTTATTTCTAAAGAAGCTTTTTTCATTTTAATAAAATTTACGAGACAGAAGAGCTTCTTTTCATAGAATTTCTTCACAAACAAAAATGTTCAGTGTTTTTTATGCCGATCTTGATTGAGAATGATAAGGTAAATCTCTACAAATATAGTTCAGCTTCTACGTTAGCTTTTATTATTAGACATATTTCTTCCAAGTGAAATATTTCCAACCTTGTTTATTTTGATATGGCTTATATTACGCAATAAAACGGTAGGGAGTCCTTCTTTACTTCTTTACTGAGCTTCTAGTAAAGCTTCTGAAAAGAGTTCCCATCTGTTACGGCTCAGCTAATACAAATAATGAATCACTACTGAAGTGAAGTGAAGAAGATGAACTCTGAAGATTGCGAAGGAAAAAAAATCTGCTGCTGGTGCTGCTGATAAAATAGTTAATTAGCGATAGTATTCATTCAGCGTTGAATGTGTGTTGAATGAAAATAACCAAAAGCCTCTTTTATGAGGGCTATTAAAAGACGGTTTCTGACATTTGGAAGTAGTCAAAGTCGCTCCGAATGATGTATTAAATCTTCTTTTATTTCTTAACAACAACAGTCCCAAAAGCGAAACGGCAGCGTTCTTTCGTTCGTTCTGTTCTCCTTCTTTTTAAATAGGAAGTAAAAGAGGAAGTAAGAATGAAAAGGTTTCTCTCTGTATTTTGCTCTGATCTCGTTACGTTACCCTGATGAGAATAAAGGATTTATTGGATATATGGAACAAAAACGAAACAATCAATGAACGAAAAAAAAGAAGAAGAAGAAGCAAAATTATATTTCCACAGAACCAGCAGCATCAGCAACAAGAAATCCTTTTTAATATCTTTCCTTTCGTTTTTGACTCTTTTTATCAATAGACTCCTCTGTTTACGCTCACTTGGTTTTCCGAGCGTTCGACGTTACTAGCTGTGGCGCAATCACATTCAAGGTAATCAAAAGAGATTTCTATTTTATACTTACGTAAGATTCTATTTCTTACTTACTTGGTTACTTACTTACTTATGAAGTTGAAAAAGAAAAGGAGAAGGAAGAAGAAGCAAAAGAAAAAAAGATTTTTTTTCTTCAAAAGAGAAAATGTATTATGAAGATGACTTTTCATATCTAGCAAGATATTATGATATAGTATTTTATTTTCATGTAGTTTCTGACGTTGAAAAATTACTTTTAACTTTTACTTTACTCTCTTCAACTCTGTCAATCCTTTCTTTTGACTTATCTACTACGTACGTACTTACTTCGGGAGAAGTCGAAGTACTACTGAAAATAATAATAATAATAAAAATGATAACCGCAAAATATCTCAAGAAAGTTTTTATATAATGTAATACTTCGTACCACAAACTTACAGTAGGTAGGTAAACGTAAGCTTATAGCTTTTAAATCTTTAGTCCTTGTTGACTCTCATCTGGATCATTCAATAGCAAAAAAGTTAGTTCATGGATAAATCTGGAAAATGTATTTAACTGAATGAAAGTATTAGTATTTGTAACGGAACACTTCTCCTCTCTCAACCGTACCAAAATATATCAATTTATAGCAATTTTTAGTTATTATACGTACTTTTTATTAACCATTGAAATGAAAATTAAATGGACATATTATCAACTATTTTCCTGTTTCCATGAAACTTTTTTTCTGTAGGTTCAGTATAGTTTAGTAAATTAAATTTAAAAAAATAATGTACGAAGGGAGAAATAGATTTTTTGGAAAAAATAGAAAAGGAATTCCGGGATATTACACTCGATCAATTGATCAATCTAATATCCTGTGAGCCTCCTCTGATCGTCTTGTAACTGTAAACACGGCAAGCATTTAGAAGCAAAGCTTAAAGTAAGGATTTACAGGCGTATAGAGTATCAATGGTTCTATTTGTATAACGATTTCAATTCTGTCGCGGTATTCGGGAAGTAATATGTACGTACGATACGTAGGAGTCCATTTATGGTTTGTTTAAACTAACGCATGAGTAATTAACCTTCCGCTTCCATTCTAATTAATGTTTAGTGGTGCTGTGAGCGAACATTGTTATGCGCGGTCGGTATTTTCGTTAGCGTTTTGCTTCTTCCTTCTTTCTCCACAATGACACTGTATCTGGTGGTATGTATAGTGGTGGTGGTAGTTGTTTTGCTACAGCTACGCTATTATGTTATGATGCTAAAACTGTTCTCTTCCTATTTTATTCTATTCCCTCATGCACAGGACATGATCCTAACTTTGTCAACATTACTTCGTGGATCCAGCCGGGAGAAACTGAGATGGATCTTTAGTAGACTGTACGATCTCAACGGAAACGGGTTTATAACAAAACGGGAACTTTTTGACATCATTTCAGCAGTTCATGATCTCGTTGGAGTTTCAAAACAGGTTTGGTTTTTTCTTTCTTGCTTATTTGCTGTTTTCCTCCTCCCAACAATCCAACCCAACCCAACACAAAAATATAAATAATGTATCTATTTCCTTTCTACTATCCTCATATTATTTTACAAAAAATATACAATAAAGGTTTCTCCTTCGTAATAGAAAAATGGTAGCTGGAAAGTAGTAGCAGAGTTAGTTTTTTTATGAAAAGAGTAAAAGGAGACAACAAGATAGGTTTCCACTAACCCAACCAAAACTTTGAGTAAAATTGCAAAAAAACGTAGTGGTAGTAGACTTCATTAAAATATTGTATAAAAAGAGACTTGTTTTGTCGTAGTAGGGGAAAAAGAAGATGACGCTACGGAAGAAAGACCACATTAAGACTATTCAGTCACTAGTCAGGTTCGTATAGGTTTGGCTCTCTACTTCCACATGAATACACAATTTGATGCTGCTGCCATTTCCATCGCATCATTTGGATGGATCATATTCACTATTCACTTTCTCTCTTTACATTTTTTAGACCTTTTCAAATGGACTATTCATGTAGTCAATGAAAGAGCCTTTGGGTATGTGTAATCCAGTAAGCTGGTGATCACTTTTGTTGTGTGGAGGAAGTGGATCGAGAAATACTTACTAAGCGCACGAACCACGGACGACGGACGTCAGCTCACTTCAGTTGCAATTCGTTCGTTCGTTCATTGTTCATCATATTATCATACATACGCAAAATAATCTGTTTAGTGGTTAGGATTTTTTATACGAGAAGAGGATCTTCTTGTGTTTCTTACGATGACGTCTTTTTCTCTTTACTTTACTCTTTACATTTTTAAAATAGAAAAAAATCAAGCATAAGATTTTATTTTGCATTGAGTGAGGGAGAGGAACGGAGAAGAAGAAGAAAGATGAAAATTGGATTTTTCTCGATAGTACTTTATTATTACGATGTGTTTTATTTATGTTAAGGATGTACCTCTTCAAGTCATAAAATATTTATTTTATTATTATGTTATGTATATCTGCATGTTTGCATTTTATAATAATATGACAGTGTCCTTTTTCCCCATGTCCCGCCTCATTCCATCCTATAAAATAAGAACAATATTGCGAAGGAAGAAGAAAATAAACAATACAATGATGTAACAATATAATGGAAATATTGTAAATATAAATGTAAACCTTATTCATGTGTGTGTGTCTGTTTTTTATTACAAAATCTATTCCAGGGAGAAGATAGGAAGACGAGGGATCACGTTGATAAGATATTTTCCAAATTTGACGCCAATCGGGATGGAATTGTGACGATTGAAGAATTTTTAGAATCCTGTTTAAAAGTAAGTGAATAGAATTGAACCTTTCTTACCGGCTCTCCGTCAAACTAAAAAAATCAATTTTGTACCATTGATTTTTAGCTTTCGAGTTTATTTATTTATTAAACTGAGACAGACTTCCTTTCAAAAAACAATGTGATTTGGATGCAAGGCAATAAGAGATAAGCCGATAGAACCAATTCTCTCAATATGATTCATTTTTCATTTCCATAGTGGAATGAAGATAAGCGAAAGTGTCAACTTTAAATTTTAAAACCTTTCAATTTATAGCATTATCCATTTATAAAAAAATAATAGCATCTTAAGCAACAGTTTCATTATTAAGAACCGAATAAAAACCGGAAGGAAATACTAAAAAGTAACAAAAGAACTGCACTACCACTACGCTTTCCTTTGCTGTGGCGTAGCAAAATAATTTCTTCGACACATAAAAGCATCCACGTATAGTTAAAGTAGAGCTATAGCAGAATTACAAGAAGAAGAAGAAGGAGATCGTGAAGAAGGTATTAAGAAGCGGAACTTCGGAAGTATCACACGCTTCCTTCCGCTCAAGGCTTCAACTTTCAACCGTTACAACGTACCAGCAGCACAGATTTAGAATTTTATTTTAAACATCTTAAAAATTCTTTTTTACTGTCACCAAACCAAGCCTTACCAAAACTTCTTTTTCTTACCTTCTTATCACTATTGCTCCTCTTTCTATGGTGCTCGTAGAAAAACAGAAAACTTTTAAGCTTTGTATTTTAAGGGTTCCATTCCATCCATCCTTTGGTGGATGACTTGATCGATACGTTCCACAAAATAAAATAAAATACTACAAAGCCAAAGTCCTCCACAGAATAGTAATAGGCTCGTAGTAATACGTGTGACGAGGAGGACGAGCACGTTTTCCTTCAGAGAAGAAGAATCAGTCTGTAAAATGCAAAATTTCTGAGCAAACATACAAACAGACGGAGAGAAAAGGAAAATAGTAAAATCCCAAAAGTACATCTCGGTACTTAGCAAAGATAAGCATCAGCAGCAAAAGCAGCGGCGGTGGCAGATTACATGGAACAATTGAGCCAATCTTGTTCCCTCATAAATTTACATATAATTCATCTTACCCGTTTTACTTTTGCTTGCCTCACCGTTTTTCGGAAACACTGAAAAGATTCTATAATATCTTTGCTTCTGTTCTTTACCGTTGCTTTAGAGCAGTGACTTTTCCCTCCTCGTTGGAAAACTTTGTGTAAAGCTAAGCAAGCACTAAACTACTATATGAGATGCTAAGAAGAATAGAAGCGAAGTTTGTTTGGAGTGGATAGGTACAAAAAATATAAAGGATCTCTTCTTCTATTCTCTTCTCTCTTTTCGTTTTCGTGTATAATTTATGTTTCAACTTGACATTCTCTTTTTCCTAAAGAGATGCGTATGCAGATATTCTTAAAGAGTAATGTAGAAAGTTGACATTATTTTGGCACATTGTTAAGAGAGGAATGTCGTGTTGTAGAGAAGTAGTAAAAGTAAAACGTCTTCATTGTTTACAACTAAAAACAAACTTTGTTCCATGAAATATTTGGGGCAAAGGGGAACTTCTGTATCTATGTAATAACTTTATCATCATCAGCATCATCATCACCATCAAGATTTTAGTAATAGCATCTCAATCTAAATACAATATAATCAGTAAAAGGAGAAGACAAAAATTAAACACAGCAATTTCATTTCATATTTCATCTTTTCTCTCTACCCTGTATTATTTTTCACTGGAACGAAGAAGAGAAAGCATACTTTGCTAATAATAATAGCACGTTTATGTACCGCTGTTGCTTCTGCTTTGTTTGTTGTTGAAGGTAATTCGATAGGGAAGAAGAAGGTCTTCTTCTCATCATCCTCGTCCTCATCTCAATAATTTACGCTGGAGAAGAAGAAGAAGAAGTAGCAGCAGCAGGAGTAGAGTATCATCCTCATTCATCAGTATAAGCAAAATCCGATTTCTCAGCTTTCCCATTTTCATATTTTCTCCTCAATCATTCCTTCTAGTATTTCTAATGCTGCTGCTGCTGCTGTCTGCTATTTTCCCTTTGGTTGTATTATGTATGAAATAATAACACAATATTGTCAAGGACGTTATGAATGAGTATATTTTATTTCCGTTTCTCCATGTTCTTCTTATTCACAAAATCTTTCTCTACCATCATCACAGTATTTTAGCATAAGTGTAAGTAGACCTTTCTAGCACAATAGGAATAGGAACCGATACGAGTTTTTGCTTTATGCATATTTTTAGTTAGTTGAATCTCATTTTCACACACCACGAAATGGTTTATTATTTTGAGCATGAACCAAAAAAGGCTCCTGCTGTATGTTTACCATACCATGCACCACAGAGAAAGAGAGACAGTTGCCAGAGAGATAGAGATATGAGATGAGTTTTATCGGTACATACAGCAGCAACCTTACACCATCGTCATCATCATCGTCTTCATACCTTTTTAAAGGAAGTAGGTAGTGAGTAGCAGCTCCTTCTCTTTTGTTTTCATCTTTTTCTCTTTTTTCTAGTTTTTCTCTCTGGCTCCGAAATTCGTAGAATTTGTAGGGAATCTTTTTCGTACCTACCAAAAATATATATTGTAATGTAAATGTAAGCAAAAAGGCTACAAGGATACGAATAAGAGAAAAACGAAGAAGCCTAGAAAGTCTCTTTTTTCCTTCTTTCCTTTGCTTTCCTTTTTCCTCCTCCGTTTTGTACCCAAGGGCGTTTTCCAAAACATATCTTGTGTAGGAAGGAAACACTTTAGTTCTAGAGAGAAGAAGAAGAAAACCGTCTATTCTAGTCTAGTCAGCAGTTAAAGTAAAGTAAAGCGAAGAAAGTAAGTGTAAAGTAGCTGATACATCCACAAAAAATAAGTAAATGCAGGTCTCACATAACAACATTCACTTCTTTCACTCACTCGCTCTCTCACTCGCTCTCTCACTCAATTTTATTTTTACCACAGCAGACATCAGCAGATGTAGAAGACACAATCCAACTATACGTTTATTTTACTATATAACTAAATGTGTGTGGCTTTAGCACCATAATAATACAATATTCTATATTTAGAAAAACTCACCTTCCATTCAACCAGCAACTATAAATAATACTCGATAAAAGAAGAAGAATAATAACAATACAGAAAAATATTTTTGCCACGCCACTACTACCACGAGAATAAAAGCAATCAGCTTATTGTTCGTCGTTAGTCGCTGGAACTGGCTGTGTGGGAAAAGAGAGAACAAAATACTATTTTTGTGTGATATGCTCATATTATTATAAAAGGGATGATCTAACTTGTTGGCTGTGCTGTTCTGTGGCTTCTTATTCTTTATAGTTTCGTAAAAGGTTTAAAATACCAGCAGCAGTAATAGATACATTGTATAATAATAAGCGCTTTATTTAGAAGTTTTTTAGAAGCTTATTTCTCTTCTTATGAGAGTTAAGAAACGAAGAAAAAATGTTAAGAAGTGAAGCAATAGTACAAAGCAAAAATTTAAGTAAGACGAAGTAGATAAATAGGCTTAACTTTCCTTTAGACGGATGATGATAGTTGAAGAAGGATCTCACTTATAATCTAACCTAAAACCGGGGAAGCCACCTATCTTTTCTCACGCAATTTCCTTCCCTTTCTTGCTTACTTTTCCCCACATATGTAGTAATTTTTACTCACAATGGCTTACTTACAATGGCATGAGTTCCTGCTGCTGCTGATGCTGCCGCTGACATTCTTCTCGAATTTACCTGAAAGGTTATGTGTGAAGAAAAATGAAAAATGATTACATTCTCTTCTTCCCCTTACGAAACTTACTCACGCTACGCTACATGTTTAAAAAACGGAACTTTTGAGGGGACTCCCTCATATTTTTTGCAAGTTATTTCATTCGTTGCAAAAATGCTCTTTTGCTTACTCTTTAAAAACAAACATTGGATGGGTAGTGTGCAATGTACAGTTTACTTACATAAGCCATTTACCTACCACACAACTCCACTAAACAGCGTGTTATTGCTACTGACTTAGAAATAAAAAATGCATGCATATGTGTGGAATATTCTTAAACTTCGTACGTATTTGCTCATGATCTATTTCTTAAGAGAAATGGTTTAAGAAAGGAGAGAAAGAAAGAGAGAGAGAAATGCGGAAACAACTTTCATCTTTCTTACGTCGTACTTTACGTAAAAAGCTGGGTTGTTAAAATGAAATTTAAAAACAGATATATTTTTAGATAAGTATATTATAAAAGATAAGATGAAACATAATATGAGCCCTGTCCTACTCCTACTACATGACATAAAGGTTTTACGTATGTATTTTTGTATATTTTTTACTTTTTCTCTTTATTTTGAAGAAAATATTAACATGAGCTGAAGCAGGAGTTTTACAGTTAAGCAGTAAGCTTAACAACAACAGCAGCAAGAAATATCTTCTTAACTTACTACTAACTCCCAACTGGGATTTCCCAATTTGATTTTCTTGTATTTTCCACTTTACCTTGTCATAAATACACTTTTAGTCATTTCTGAATAATGGATTTGTAAATCTATGAAAGAGAGAAAGACAGGAAAAAAGGGCAAAGTAAAAGGTACGCTACGTTGATGATGATGGGAAAAACTAAGTCAAGCAATAAAAGAGTCTTAGCCTTCCACTTTTTTTTCTTCCCCTTCTTAAAGTTGCATTTCGCATTTGTCACGTTGGCATTGGTTTGTTTCTTCCTTTTTTACGATTTGAATAAAAAAAGTGTGTGGGGAGGGAGGGAGCAGACAGGGAGGCTCTTTTGCATACGTACGTGTAGTACGTACCGTAAAGCTAAAGCCTTGCTCGACTATGATGATGTGTCCTTTGTGATCTGATCACGACATCAAGATTTAGTGGTATAAATCAAGTGAAAGGAAGTCTTGTCAGTTAAGTTGTTGACACGAAAATCTTTTTATAAAAAATAATGTCTTCTTTCTCCTTCTTACTTACTTTTTCATGTGTTATGTGTTTATGTTTACTTACCTATGTTGTTCTTGTTGTTGTTATGTTTTTCTTACTTTTTTATAGGACGATGTGATCATGAAGTCGCTGCAAGCTTTTAGTACGGCGCTGTACTAGTCAAGAAATCAAGAACTGGAAAGAAGAAGAGGCGCGCACATACAGATAGATACTTACTTATATAATATTATACTTAAAGAAGAAACAAACAAAATATTTTATAGATGACAACATTTTTTCACCACCAAAAACAACAAAAAACCCTTTTCCTTAAAAACTCTCAGATGGATGGATGGGTGGAGGAATGAACGAGTAAATGGATGGACGGGTGAATGATAGACGCTACGCTGCTCTGTTATGTGTTGCTTTGCTGCTACTTTGAGGTGAAATTTAACAAGTAACAAGAAAAAACGAAAAACAGAAAGAGAGAGAGAGAGAGAGAGAGAAATAGCACGAAAAAGACCCAATTCAGCTCACAAAGTTCGTGCGTGAAATGACCGCATTAAACCATTGCATTACTACAACCACAACAGAACTGAATTCATCGTTGCATTTTATCTAAAGGAACAACAACAACAACACAAGAACACAATAACACAAGTCAGCTCATAGACAAAACCGCTACTAAAGTGTTATATAACTTTTGACCTGAATTTCCCTAAATGGTTAATAGCATCCTTGAAATATGCAGAAGCATCAGCAGCAACATCATCATCACATCAGCAAAGAAAGTCAGTACGAGAGCAAGTGAGAGAGCAGACGAAGAGTGAAGAGGAAAGGAAGAGAAGAGAAAAAAACTTTTACTTGCAAAGCCAGTGCTTATTATTATCACGCCCACGGCACAAACACTTAATTCCGTTCAGAGCAGTGTAAAGTAGCTTAGGAAGAATAAGTTGGAGGATGAGGAAGAAGAAGAGGAGTGTTGGTGGTGGTGGAAGGAAAACTTTCAAGATTAAGTTTAATCAGTACAATTTCTAGCTCATTTCTAGTACCAGTGACAACTCTTTTGTAAGGATGGCACGTAACTTAATTAAAATCCCAGAAAATTTACAGTTATAAAATAAATATTTTTTTGGCCTTTTAAACTTTCTCTTCCTGTTTCTGTATTAGTAACGTGAAACGATCTTCTTTCTGTTATAATTACTATGTATAAAGAATTATTACATTTACTATTACATATTATTGGGAACATTGTTCATTGGAGGAGCCCTAAAAGTGGGAGAAAGGGAAAGGGATAAGAAATATAACTTTAACCGCAAAAGAAGCTAAAAACATTGGTAATCTGTCCATGTCTATAAAGTTAATAATGTTAATATGCAAACTGCAAACTTAAACTTTTTAAGAAAAAAAATTAAAAACAGAACTGCTCTTTTAGAAGAAAACTTTTACGATTTATGAGTATTTACTGTAAGATTTAAAAGCTATAAAAAAGAATTGACGCATTATGAAAAAAATACCAAAGCTGTGAATGATAATGAAAATGATTATGCCCAATTACGATGTACGGATAAAAAATATTATTAGCCCAATAAAGTCAACATACCTACATGGTTTTTACTAAATGATGTCTACGATGATAAACGTTTAGCATTTAAATGTAAGTGGAATATGAAGTATTTAATACGCTATGCCATTTACTCAGAGAGTATTGCAATTTCCAATCGTATTTAATATCTGTATACGTTAATTAAACACTTTAATGATCTGCTGATGTCAATGTCATGTCGATGAAGAAGAACTTAAATTATGTATTTGTCTTTTGTAATTTAAAAAAAACTAAGTAAATGGAATTATTCAAAGTAAACTGTTCATCGTTGTACATTTTTATGTGTGAAAAAAGAAATCAATTAAATCGGTATCAATTTAAGTATTCAGCATGTAGCTGGCGGCTTTCTAACACATTGAACAGAGATAAATATGAGAATATAGTATGACAGTGCATTGCTTAAGACGATGAGAAATCTATATAGAAAGTAATGTTATTCATAATTGGTTTGCTTTTATTATAAGTATAACGGATTCTTAACAAACTGAATAAAAATAATTATTGCGCGACACAATAATCTAAAATTTCAAAACAGTTTAAGATTTAAATTACACTATTATAAAATAAAGGACTGAGTACTACGTGGACAGGCGTACTTACTAATATACGAAAACTTTTTTGTAAAAATGCGACTAAATTTGTTTAAATAAAATAATCTCATCGGGAAAGAGTCGGATGTTTGCTAACATAACACACCAATTGAAGCTTCTTGGCTTTTTGAAGTGACAAATGAAACTAGAAAAAAATATATGCTAACTGCGGCTCTGACTCTGGACGGTATTATTAGATAAAGCGATTGTGATTGTCTAAAAAATATTATACATGAAGTATTAATTGTTGTTGTAATCTGAGTTATTATTATAAAGCTTTCTGGTAAAGATTAGATAAGCATGAATTACATAAACGATAAAAGAAATTGAACTTTAAATTAAAATATAAATATTTACATGTGAATTGTAATAGCACTGAATTGTTATAGTAGTGAAACAAGAGCTTGTTTCGGACAAAAAAATAGCAAAAAATTTAACGAAGTAAATGAAAATTTCTAGAAACATTCGTGAATATTCAGTTTCAATTATTGCTTGTTCTTCCTCTCCATCTCTGCAAACATATAAAAAATTAAGTTTACTACAAAATAAACAAACAAAGAAACGGGTCAATTATTCAATTTCTTCCTCCTCCCTACTATGCACTATTATTTGTTACATAACAACATACTATTCCGATTCTCCCTACATTCTACATCATCCTTTGCAAAAACTTTTACAACAAACTACCGGAAATGATCATAAAAATGATGCGGCCCTGACTTGACTTACGTAAAGTACCTAACTTGTTAGAGAAGTTGCACGTCGTTTGTTGCTCGGTCCTCATCTTCTTCACCAACAATGAAAATGAACAACCCAACAAGAAAACTTTTTTTCAACTTTGTTGTAGTTTCTCCGCTTCCGCTCTGCTGCTTCAGCCAGTTTTTCTCCAATATTTTGTAAAAATGTGACGTGACGTACGTTACGTTACGTTACGCGTATGGACAGACGTTCGTAACGTACCTCTCAAGAAAATGTCGATTTGCACAAATCCTTTCCTTTCCTCCCAGGAAATTCGGAAGAGTGAAGGACGCCTTTTTAGTTTTTATATACAAGAATGGAGGAAGTTATAAAAAATCTTCCGCGTCCCTTTCGCTTCGCTTCATACAAATTACTAAACTTAAACTACAGTTTTTACTCTTCAACTCAACAAAACTTTTCCTATTCCATTTAGCTTTGTATTCACTAATATAAAAAGTTTATTTATTTACGATGATAATAATGGGGATGATCTGTGTATGTTGAAGTCTGTGTAAAAAGTAAATGGAATGAGAGAAAAACGATAATATCAAATAATGTTCATTACTGCAGAATATATTACGTACTCATTATGTG
Organism: Lepidocyrtus cf. sotoi NNG-2020; assembly: GCA_027744475.1. Taxonomy (NCBI): domain Eukaryota; kingdom Metazoa; phylum Arthropoda; class Collembola; order Entomobryomorpha; family Entomobryidae; genus Lepidocyrtus; species Lepidocyrtus cf. sotoi NNG-2020. Next base: position 2,466 of record JAHZNJ010003379.1, on the reverse strand, counting down.
GAGAAAATCAAATCATTTCGATGATAAAGTTGACAGTAAAATTAAATTATGATGTTGATTTGATGACGCACGCATTGTGTAGATTAAGTCATCTTTGCAAACTTTTGCAAAAGTTATTTCTTCAAAAAAGTGTCCCGCAAATTTAAGTCCATTTAATTTGTGCAAACTGGCAACTGAAATTCGTGCATTGTTGCAGAATAAACAAGCAGGAAAAAGAGCGAGAGGGAAAATAATGACCATTTTGATGCCAATTATGAAAGAATATAATTACCTTTCATGACAGATTGAGAAGATTAGAAAATCGCAAGTAAAAAGCTAATCATCAACAATAACTTCATTTGCAATAGTTTATCAAGGAAAACACCGTAGGTAATTTTTTGTTACCACACCAATCAACCAACGAGTCCATTAAAATGTCCTTTTTATAGCACTGATTTTATCACCCATTTTCTAAAAATAAATTTAAATTTGCTAACAGTTTTTATGTTCAAGCATAGTCCGTACGTTATGCTACTGCTATACATTACCTACATAATTATAATTATATTGAAATATAATACCTATATAGGTTATAACAAAACTACCTACAATGAAAAAATAAGCCATACACATTTAACCTAACCGCTTGCTTCTCCTACTATTATGTATGTTTTACTATATGTATTCGCTATAAACACAAAAAAGAAACTTAAAAACTTTTTAACGTTATATAAACGGGAGAAAGGTCCAGGCAGAAATTGTGATATTTTAATAATGAAATATATATTGTTAAAATCGAATGAGCTGTCCCCCAGAATGTAGGGGTAAAAATAGGTGTACATTTAATGTAAATGTAATTATTATAATAATATTACATTGAAGTAAAATTAAAATTAAAAATAAAATCTAGTATCGATGAAAAATGTAATTTTTACTTCTTACACCCACTACCATGTTTTATTATTATTACTACTACTTATTTATTATTATAATTGTGCACCAACCTCATTGTACACATGAATAAATCGCGGATTTACTTAGAGTTTATAGTAATATAATTAAAGAAGCCGTTACTTGTTGCTGTTAATATTATTAAACTGTTAATTAAACTGTTGTTCGTCGTTAGTTTGTAGTCTGTATATTTATGTTTAATTGCCGCCGTGTTATCAATCGCAGATTTATCACTCATATACACAAATTTCAAACACTTTGAATAGTTATTAATAAAATGTTACAAAAATATTATTTGTACTTGGAAGAAGCATAATTATATGTAAAAATGTGTTGCTTCATTACAAGTTTAGTGTTTTCTAATTACAAAATATAATTAACTGGACGTATAGGAAAACGAAGAACAACTCTTAATTAAATTAAATATTTATTACGTTTGGAGTCGTTCGGGTCTGAAACAATTTATATTAAACTCTGAAACGTTAAAAAAGGATAAAAATGTTTTTGTTGAATTACAATTTTAGATCGTCAGTCCAAGTTGAATTATTGTGATATATATACACTTCAATAGAAACAATGCAAACAACCTTGGCAGAGACGAAGAAGGAGAAAGTAGAGTTGGTGATTACATATAATGTTATAATAATTACTTGTTTCAATTTAAAAATCTGGAATAACATCTAGTAGACAACAGCGGTCGCCATTCCAAATCTGTGTACAGATACCTAGTTAGATTTATGAAAAAATCTGTTGTTTTCTCATATTGCCCCAGAAGAAATATGTTGTAGTAGTTTTCTCTCTATTGTGTACTATACCCTTTCCGTAAAACTGTATTCAAAAAACGTAAGGAAGAAATGCTTGCATCTATTTATAAAAATTTCTGCAAAAGAAGTGAGACGAGGATGCATAATTTTTTTAAACCATTCTATCGCAACTAACAAGAACCATTTTACCTCCACAACAGTTTCATCTCATCAACGTGTACCCGTACCCTATTTAAGCGACATGGTGTCTGTAACATGATATTGAAATCATGATTCACAGTGACTTTTCTGTCATTAACTATGATTAACTACTAAAATAGAATTTTTTACTCAAATAAGGTACAAAAATATTTTAATGCAATTGCGTTAGATAGGTATTCAGCTTTAAATATGAAACTGTTATCTATAATGCAATTGTGTATTGATTTAGCCTTCCTTTAAGGAAACAATCACAATACAATCGTGTTATAAATGATCTTATTAAATTTTTATTTAGCATAGCAAGAGGAGGAAAGTTAAATTGTAAAAATATAACAGTTACCAAATGTATGTTTATTGCTTCAATTAAATCATTCACTTTCTGAATTTAAAGTATATGGTAGCACATAAACGGCAGCAAATATTTTTGGTACCGCAGAATGGCGACAGTAGCAATAGAATAAGATTATAATTCCAGTTTCTAACTCGATTAGTAAATTAGTAATTACATAGAAGTTTGATCTCTAAACTGAAAACCTACACGGTTCAAAAGCCCGTGTATAGTCCTCTCTCA
>JAHZNJ010003377.1:0-22236 GCA_027744475.1 Lepidocyrtus cf. sotoi NNG-2020 | reverse complement strand
GGCCACAAATAAACAGGTTTAAAACGTTTGCATTTTCTTCATCACTTGACTTATTCGAGTCGTAAAATCAAGAATATTTATTACTGTTTGCTTATTACAACTACTGAAAACATTTCGTGAAAATAAGCAGGAAGCGAAAGGGTGAGAATGAAATGTTCCAGCAGCAGACGCAGTAGCGTGAAACACGAACGAACGGGGTGGATTTCACAAGGGAAGAAGCAAAGAAAAAATACACAGACGGAGAGAGAATACTGTGTGCTATGTATATTATGCCGGTTCCTATTTGGGGCACTTTGAGATCATCGGCAATCAGCACGTTCTTGAGAAAAGTGACACTGCAGTGATTTTTTAAACTAACTTACAGCAGTAGATTATCAACCCTTTATTCTTCTCATATTAAACAACATTTCAATTAAGTATTTAATAACTGTAAATGTAAACTTTTATAACTTAATTCACTTTCCAGTTACTGTTCTGCTTTTAAAAAGCTGATGAGTACAAAACACATTCACAAAAATGTCAAAAAGAGTTTTTAATTATTCAACTATTACACAATGTGATGAAGTTAGTTCTAAAAAATATTAAAACATTGATTAAGGAAGAGGAAGATAATCATTCAAGAAAATGCTCAGAGGCCAAGAAATGCATTTCTCCTTAAAAAGTTCACAGTATAACGCCCTACACCAGCTTTCCTCTTGTTTTCCCCATACAAGATTTTATAAACACTTTGTTTTACCTTGTGTTACTTATTGCGTAATTTTTAACTGGCCATGCAGAGGCAATTCACTGTGACACAAGAACACTCAATTTTACAGTTGGCCTCGTGATGACAAGATATCCAATAATAAATTGTCGGCCAGAGCGTCAACCATCGTTCACATCGAGTTATATATTTTTTTTCTTCTCAACAAGAGAGAAGACAAAAAATGAAGTTGAAAATGCCAAAGTTAACTGTGTATAATATGTTTAGTCTTTTATGACAAAAGAGATGAGTTTTTCAGCAACAATTTAATAGTATCGTGGCGATCGTGGTGGTGGCCAAGACGAGGAAGAAGACGACAAAGCAACATGAGAGCATGCAGCAATCAGTAGTACTACGTTAGTTGCTTACAAACAAATGCGTTTTTATGATGATGTCTTCTGCTGCTGCTGCTGCATGTGAGAATGAGATTGTTTTGATTGTTGAGCGTGAACTGGTTGAGGAGCTTTGGAGCGACTCAACTATAAATAAGAGAAATAGTAAGAAAAAGAACGATTGTTGTTGAGATAGGAAAAAGTAAGTACCGTCTCTCTTTATCGTTCTTTCTCTCTGTCTGTCTGTCTGTACTATTTGTTCATAATATCAAACGGAGATGAAGAAAAAACTCCCTCACTGACTTGCTCTCTCAAATATCTTTGGCTGAGCAGATATCTAACAGTAACGTTGAAGAAGTCGAAAATGTGAGCTTCAAGCAAACCGGGAAACTACTCGTTTTCCAATCTCAATATTACAAATATATTTTTTTCCTTTTCAAGTAGTGAATTCGAGAGAGTGAGTAAAACGACGAAGAGTAAAGTAAAGTAAAGCGGCGTAGTAGTGTGTTGTGAGTTGTGGGAGCAGTCGTGGAATGGAATGATGATAATAATAATGATGCGGAGAGAGAAAGAGCTCAAACACACACACATAGATATTATATACACACACACAAGTATAAACCAAATGAAAGAATCCCACTCCTCACTCACAGTCAACAATCGTATATATGTTTTACGTTTTAAAAAGCTAGTAGTGAGAAGCAAAACTAGTAGTAGTAGTAGTAGTAGTAGTAGTAATGGTAGCTAGCAGCAAAGGAGAAGCAGAAAAAGCAACTCGAGATAGAAAAAGGAGTTTTGTGGAAGCATTAAACAATATAAAATAGAAATTGTACGTCTCTCTCTTTTTCAGATATGTATTTTGTGCATTCTCTCGTCACATCATCATCACCATCATCATCCGCATCTCTCTATTTCATTTCCAGCCAACAACAAAAAAAAACTACTGCAGAAGAAGAGAAGAAGAAGTTAAAGAAGAACAGAAAAGAGTCCCGATGCGATGCGATGATACACAAGAAAGAGAAGAGGAACGAGAAAGAGCCTTTTGGTGTGGTGGTGGTGTGTAGTCTGAGCAGTAGTAGTAGTAGTAAAAAACAATATCAGATTCAGTTTGGTTGGTTGGTTGGTTGGTAGAAAAAGCTGGAGCAGCAATAGTTGAAATTGAACTCGTTCTAAATTCATATAATAATATCACTGACTCAAAACAAGATTGGGATTGGAAATGAGATATTATAATATAAAATATTATGTGAGTTGAGTTGAGTGAGGGAGTGTGTTGTTGTTGCGCCTTGTTCAGTTCTTTTACGAACTTTACAAAGGAAAAATGTGGCTTTTATTAGAAGCTCTCTTCCTCAGTGAGTGCGGGTGCGGGTGACGTTACCTCCGCCGCTATCGCATCGCCGTCACGACAGAATACGATATTATATTTTTAACGCTAAAACCATGCCTTTTTTCCTTTCATTTTTCCTTTCACTTTTTTACATATAGGAAGACTACGAGAGAAAGAGAGAGGCCTCAACATTATTTCTCTAGGAAATCTAAATGCTAAAAAATATATTTATTCCGAAAGTGCTTCATTTGCTATTTGATGATGATCCGATGCAGATGAAAAAGTTTGTTCCTCTCTCTTTCCTCCAGAAAAAGATTTTTATCTGATAAAGATTCTTCTATCGAAAGAATAAAATCACATCTTTTATCTTTACTTTCCTATCTGGTGTTTAGGTGAAGAGGAAACCTACATTGCATTCCACTAATTCTCGCGCATACCTACCTTACCTATTATCTTATATGAATTTTTTGACATTGGCTATTTTGTTAAAAATATTGTGTGAAATGCCGTATTTAAAAGCTGAAAATAGCAACAAAGACAGACGAAAAAACTATAATGTCATATGCATAATACTTATAGCAATGTTACAATAAAAAGCTTAAAATATTGTTGCTGGCATACATACCTTACTATGACTTATATAATAATAATAAAAAAATGGACATTCGGTACACCTTGTGTAATGGTTCTGGAATGAAAAGGGTTGAGCGATGAAAGATAATAATAATATGACGACGATTACGTGAAGTGAGTTGTGTAAGGCCACACAGCATAGCACAAAGCACAACTCATCCATCCATCTATCCATCCATCCACATCTCTATCCATTCCATCCACCATCGTATTGTATAAACTGACTACAGTAATTTTATTGCTATTTACTCTTCTTTCTGAGAAATAATGGGATTGTATTGGATTGGATTCTCCGACTCTTTCTTGAGAAAGGCTGAAAAGCCGACACAGCACACACAGAGAGAATAGAAGATGGAGAGAGGGAAAGAGATAGAAATAAAAAAGGAGAGGACTCTTCTTCTCTTCTCTCACTGAAGCTATGTCTTTACGAAGCTGACTGACTGACTGAACTGTGAGTAATCCTGGTTGTGTTCCTTTCCTTTTATTTGTGTAAGTATAAGTTTGAGTGAGAGTTCTTGTGAGTGTGCCTTGTTTGGTTTGCGCAACCCCAGAACTCATTGGCTCTTGATGGGCCAGACGTAACGCCTCGATTTAGCTTCATTGGGCGAGCCGATTCCGTAACAGGAGAGGAAAAAAGCGATGACAAAAAGTTAAAAATTACATATCACAATTGAAGGCGGATTCCTACCTAAAGATCTGTCGTCCTTCTCTTATTTCTTTCGACTCACTCCCTTTTTTTCTACTTCTTTTTCTTTTTCCTTTTCCATCATCATTCTATTACCAACTCTCTCTTCTGCTCTGTTCTTTTACGCTTTTAGTTTCCCCTTTTCCTTCTCTTCCACTTTTTTCCTAGTTTTCATCTCTATCATTTTTTATTTCCTATTTCTACTCACTTTTATTTCACGAAAAAAAGAAGACGACGACGACGATATGATTACATGATTTTTAGCTCAATACGAGTACTGTGTAGCATGTAGTAGTGAGAGTAAAGATGCGGCAGTAGTGTAACGCAACGCAGCCTTGTCTATTTATCTTTACCTCTATAAACGAAATGGAATGAGAGGGAAAAATATTATGTAAGTAGAAACTATCAACAGCACCACCACAACAACACATCTCATCATAATCGTCATCTTCGTCTCGTCATAAGACTTAACCAAATCCATTCTTCATTTTCTTATTATTTTCCTGTTTTTTATTTTCTCAATCCAATCCCAAATTCTTTTATACAAAATATTAATCCATTTCATTTTCTCATTCTTTTTTATTATTGACTATTAAAAATCCCAGTCAATTTTTATTTATCATTCTAACCACAAACTACATTCCATTTTATTTAAAATCATCATCATCAACATCACCCTCACCGTTATAACATTTGCGCACATAAAAATTCTAAAACAGCCGCTTATATTATTCTTTGCTTATATTTCCCAAAAGAAGATCCTGAAAAATTCAAATCAACATGAAATGATCAATAGGACACGCATGATCAATTTGATATTAGAAAAATGCTTCACTTTTTTTTACAAAATTTGACAAGCTCAATGGCTTCAAGTAATAATAATAACAAGTAGGAGTAGCAACAGAAGTCTTTAAAGCAGCGCGCAGTAATATATCAAAATAATATTATCGAAAATTTTCTTCTTTTATATTATAAGAGTAACATCCTTCTCTTAATATATCTAAAAAAAATCATTATGCAAAATTCTGGCAAGTTCATACATACTTTTACCCGTCGTCACATGTCCACACACGCCGAGCACCATCATCATCACCTTACGAGGAAAACGGAACATTAGCTATGGTAACAACATGTCAAACTTGATTCCTTCTTCCTTTTTCGCTCTTTCTCTCAATCATTCCTACAGCTCATGACTCTCATGAGTAAAGAAAGAAGTCGAAGAAGAAATAATATCTGCCAGATTGAAAGGATTATTGAAGTCACTTATGTACATAATATTAAGTAAATTCTTCTTCTTCAGCTGAAAAAGGACGCGGAAGACATGTAAGACAGGTGGTGCTTTAACTGTACATTTCTTTCTGTTAACTAAACTGACTATATCTGTATTAATAACATGGGTAGGTAGGTACACAAATTTTTATTGTTTTAGATGAACATTACATAAAAAAAAGTACGCGATTTTTCCCCTGCTCCTGTCACTTCAATCTTATTTTCCGCTCACTTTCTTCCGCCTCCCACGACATAGTATTCTTCTTGCATAATGCTACAGTAAACCAAGGTTTTTATTTACTTACTTCATGTTCCTTTTATCAATTTTTTTGAAACTGTTATTAATTAGCGGAGGTGGAGCATGTCAGACATTAAGTTCTGTTATCATTTATTAATTATTAATGTGTGAGGAGGAATGGTTTTACGCTTTACACAAATAAATTATAAATAGTCTAAAGCTGTCATCATAATCAATGTTCGTAATCAGCAATTACGCTGAAAATTATTCATATTTTTTATAGTTTAAAAGAAAAATGGTTTCTACGTCAGAATGGAAGAAGTCAAAAAATTCTGCAACAACTTTTTTTTACAAGTTTCTTCTGCCAATCTGTCTTCCTTTTTTTCTTTTTAAACTTAAGTAAGTAAGCTCATCGCCTGGTTCCGCTCCACTGCATCAACATCAACATCATCACACCACCGTACTGCAGCAGCAAAGGCTTAACATTGCCAATGTATTTTGTAAAATGCATTTTGTAAATCTCTCTCGTGGATTATCATTATTATTATATCATGCAAATGTGCAACGGGTCGAGCTGCCGCACCCTTTTCCACTGAAAAAATGAAAACGAAGTCAACAGTGTTAGTCGATATGGTTGCTTTGCAGCACACAGCACCATACCACCACCACCGTACTCTCGGTGGTGACTCGGTGATGGTGGTAGATTATGGAGAAGAAGGTGATGAAATGAACAATATAATAGTAGCAAAGGTAGGCTCATGACATTTAAGAAAAATATAAGCTGGGGAAAAAAGTGAAACACGAGTTAAAATGTATCATCATCGCATCGTCGCGAGCATCAACTTCGTCATATAATATTTCTTCTACCTTTCTTTCATCCTTTTGCACAAAAAACCAGAAGAATTTTCTACAGAATAGTGGCGGAAGTATTTTCTGTGGAAAAAAGAGTATCCAACGCCTCTCTTACAAGCTTTTAGTTAAAGAGGATTTTTAGGGGAATATGAGCACTCTTGCAATTTGTGGTTTGGCTGGTACAAGAAAGGATTGCTTTGCATGAATAAAACATTTTCTATCTTCCTTTTCTTATTATTCCCCGTTTCTATTTGGATTGTCAACTTTTATTTCATCGTCTTCTTCTTCTTCTTTCTTTGTATTTCAATTGGATACTAAAAATACTAGAAGTAAAAAGGAGTATTTTTCTTGAGAGCCTATATCATCTCTTGCTGCTTTGAAGAAAGAAAAAAAACCGTGGGAGACGTGTCTTCCTACAATCTCATACCAATTGTAAAAGGACAAAATGTGAAGGAGGTGGAGCTAAGAAAACGACTTTCGAGAATTGTACATAATATAAATGTGTACGTTTGTTAGACTGTAACTGCTGTGAAGACATTTCGTAGGAATTCGAATGCCAAGAGAGAGAAAGAGAAAGAGAAACAGCGAGAGAGCGAGAAGAGAGGAAAGGAGTAAAGCGAGCGAGGATCCCTGCTCGCTGCTGACTCTTCTCACTCTCCGACTTCTCTCAATACTAATGCTGCTGCTTTACTGCACTCTTCATCATCATCATCATCACCATTATTACAATCATCGTTCCTTTTTTCCTGGTTGGATTCGGCTCTTCATCCCTTTCCTTTGCACGGCATTTTCTTAAAAAAAAGAGTACGATTACGAATAAACTTTTTATTCAGCTCACTCAGTTCAGTTCGGCTCTTCGCTTTTCCGTCAATAAATGGGAAAATGAATTTTGTATTTCTTTATCGAATAAAAATGGTTAGAATGACGGTACTTATAATTCGTTTCTTCTGTTTGAAAAACCACCCTCCGGCTATTATCTTTGGTTTTAAAAAAAATTTAAATGCTACTTACTGCTTCTGCTGATATAGTGGCAATTTATTTATTTGTTTAATTTTTTTAAGATCTGAAGAAGTGAAGAAGTTTTGTGATGTTTTTAAGGCAATATAACTTGAAGAGTACATTCCAAAATTTGCTGTACAAGAAATTAAGAAATGTTCAAAATTTGTTTATTTGACTGGAACATTGATTGTAATTTTAATAACTGTTCCGCTATAGATATTTCCAAGAGCATGTACATAAAAAGTTTGGAGCGGGGCCAAGAATAAAACCAAGGAAAAAAGTGTTGTAAATTTTACGAAGAAAAAAAATCCCATTTTCAAGTAAGATGCTTCTGAAAGTCATTCTATAATGCGAAGTAATGCTACCTTCTCAACTTCCCAAATTCTACTAGTTTAATAATAAAAAAAGAAATGAGTAAGATGAGGATGAGGACGACGGAGGACGAGCAGAATGAAAATGGTGGTTTAACGGCCGGTCTCATTCCTTGAGAAACTATTATATGAGCTGATGTGCCACATAAAAATCTGAATTTCTCCTATTATTCTCCCAGTCTGCGGTAATAATTTTGAATTAAAATTGGAATAATAATGGCTATAATATAAAATGAATTTCTTTTAGAAGAGAACGCACGTCCAATATCTTTCTCTCTCTCTTCTTTTTCTCACTCACTCCTCCTTAACCAAAGCATCATCATCGTCATCCCATAATATAAGTAATTGAGGCAAACTTTGAATTGGAAGAAATGGGCGAAGAAGGAATAAAAAAGGACCACCTGTAATTATCTTGTAGAAATATCTTGTCGAGCCCATGTATATCCATTACAACGTGTAGAACTCATCAGAGCCTGTAATTAAAGAGGCCCATTCTATCTATTTCCCTCTTGTTCTCCTCCTTGCCTTGCTTGCTCGCTCGCGCACTTTAATTTTCTTTTTTTTTCTTTCCTTGAGCTCTCTCTCTCTCTTGTTCTGCCCTGTCGTTGAAGACATCGTGTATAATCACACATGAAATATATTATCCAATATTACTCTGGGGACTTGCGGAGTCATCATTTGAGTTTTTTGCTTTGTGTTGTCCCTTTTCCGCATAAAACGAAAGAGAGAGAGAGAGGAGAGACGACAGTACCTATTATTAGATGGATGACAAATAGGATTTTTTGAACAGCTATTCCTTCTATGAACATATCAAATAACAGCCGCAGCAATTTTTTTTTCTTTCTTCAAGTCAAGACATTTTCTTACACTGTCAGTAAATAATCAGCGAAATTGACCTGAAAACTTTTTTCATAAAAAAATTATTATTTACATTATTTGATGATGGACAATAGATGTAGCTCAGAACAATACTTGATGATAAAAATCATCATCATCATCATCAACATCATCTTGACAAAAACATATCTTTTCATTTTTTAACAGAATTAAGGAAAAAATGTTTTTGTGTGTATTTGCTCGTGTTCGTGTGATCTGCTCAAAGAAATCCTTTTCTTCGTCTTTTTTCTGTAGAAAAAATTTTTCCTACAGTCTCACCTGTAATTTACGGCTCAACTGCTGACAACTGTGTTTAAAAACATTGGCAGCTTAATACCAGTCTTACAAGAAACAACAAGAACTGGAATTATATATTTATCTGAATTTACACTTACCTTTTACGTCCTTTTAATGCATTACGTCCTCCTTTTATTTTATCCTTTTCACTAAGATTATCATTATCAAACCAAATCAACAACATTCAACAAAAACATTTTATTATTTTTTCTCGTGTGTGTTGTTGTATGTATGTGTGAGGCAGTTTCGTTTGAGAAAACTATTGCACTTTTAGGCTACAACAACAACAACAGCAACATGATCACATCATCGTTTTACTCGATTTAAGACAACATTCATCGCATCAGACATTCATCACTTCATGTGCACATTGACTCGCACTCACTCTTCTTCTTCTTCTTCGGATCAGTCAAAAGAGTCAGGCCTTTTTCCTTGAAATGAAAATATTATCATGATGCAGTCCACAAGACATGTGGTTTATGGGCATATAAGACGACGACCGTTTAAAAAAATATAGATGGATACAATACACAATTACACAGCGATAGTTTTTTGATGTGTGTGGTGGTGGTGGTGGTGGTGGTGATTTTCCCTTGAAAAAATTATGTTAGAATAGAACATAACATGTTACGTTACCCTTTTTTTAAATAATATTTATATCTATCGCTTTTCTTTGCAATGCAAAGAAAGATGCGTCATACTTATACTCATACTCGCTCATACTGATAATATTTTCTTCATTTGTTTCTTTTTTCAAATCGTTTAAAAATTCCAGAAAATAATGTTCATTGAAGTAAAAAAAAGAGAGAGAGAGAGATTAGGATTGGGTGGAAGGTATATTATTTGAAAAAATAATAATAGCAATAATCGTAATGCCAATCCTTGATTCAGATAATTTTCTTAAATGACTGTGCTTTTTTATATGTGAAGTTGGTTGTGTGTGTGAGGAAGAAGAGTACTAAATCATTAATTGAATTAAGGATTGCTATCATTACCTAAGAACAAGACCTATCATTAGAAAGAAAACAGGCTCTATTTACGCATTCCGTACCAATCTTTTTCTTCTCTGCTTACTCTCTGCCTCTTCTTCTTCTTCTTCTCTCCTGCTTCTTCCATCAACAAAGCTGTAATACTCCATCGCATCGTCGTCATCATTATCATCATCATCATCATCAGAATCATTATCTGCAGAAGAAGAAGATGAAAAGAAAAAAAGAAGAAGAACATAACCAAAAACATCAAATGAAATGGTCACTTGACCGTTTATACAATGCTCAATTTTTATTTTATTTTTCAATGATGATAATCATCATCATCATCGACAACAATCACCATCACCATCATGCTCGCTCATCGTCATTTTATTTTCATGACGATAATTTTATGACGAGGACATGGCATAAAGCAAAAGTGCTGACTGACATTACTCAGAAAATAGGACCTCTCTCTTTTTTGAAGCATTCGCAGTTAATTCGATGATTTTTTGGCCGCTTTCGTTGTTGAAGAAAACTCACCCTCTAGTAAATAAAAGAAAAAATAAATGGGTTGATCGTTGATCGGTTTTCTTTACTCAGGTATACATAAGTACGGCTTCAGTAAAAAAAAGCACTTTTGTCTTAAAATTTATCTCCTTTTTTCTTCTCACTGACATATATTTAGTACCTTTTGATTTGGATTATTACAAAACCCAGCAGAACCACTGCACCGCACCGCATCACCACCACCAGCAGCAGGAACAGCGTTCGGCTTTTGGGTTTTCTTTTCTCAGGAAACAAAAATTATGAATAGCCATTAAAAATCATTTATCATGTTGCAATAATTAAACCCTTTGGCAGAGTAATCGAAAGGAATTAACAATTTGTACAACAAGCATAGTAGGTATAATCTCAAGTTTTTTTGCACTCCTCCTCAATTACAAAATTACGAGAGAAGAAGGAATTAAAATGAAACAACACAATTTAGTTTTCTTCGCTGTTGTTGTTGTTGTTTATTCTCACTATTTTTCTTTCTTTCGCTTTCCACTTCCACCGACTCTGATTCTTTAACTTGAGTAAATACGTAGGATGCGATGCAGATAAAAAAGATAAAACGTAAAAAAATAAATTCCAGACTGGAAAAGAAAAAAGGCAATAATCATCATACATAATAAGATTTGTGAAGACTAAATAAAACCCCGATAGAAAATGTAGACACCCGTTCTAGTCACCATCAAATCATCATCATATATTTTTTACTATTACTCAAAACATCTCCAGCTCAAGTGGCACAAAGGTTTTATTTTATACGTACTACGTACGTAGTAGTAAAAAAGAGAAAGAAGAAATCTTCATCAGTTCTATGGAAAATTCTATCCACTTTACATTCAGAATCAGAAAGGATTATTGTAGAAGAAGAAGAAGAAGAAGAAGAAGCAAGTTTGAAAAAATAAACGGAGAGTAAAGTGAGTGAGCTCAAGAACAAGACAAGCTATCGGAATTCCTGGATAATCTGCATAGATAGATATTTAGAACGATGACGATGATGATGATGATGATGATGATGACGATAATGTGCCCCTATTCAAAAATTTAAATGGTGGTGGATCTCTCCTCGTCTCCTTTTTCCACTTCTCTTTCTCCTTCTCTCTGGATAAATATGAATTGAGTAGGAATCCTTTTCTGCAGCATTGTGCATTCATATTCTAATATGAATGTATATTAAGATCAGAGAAGGATTTTACGAGCATGATTTATTGGAGATGAGAGAGATGCTATCACACTGATCAATATTGCTCACGTTATTTGATCACGGGTCAGGATAACAGTGTAATCTGCATTCCTCGGCGAAAGTCAATGGAATGAATAGTACATACAATAGAACGAACGAATAAACTCACTTCTCTCTCTCTCTTCTACGGTACTGATTTATGCATCACTTGAGTTGAGTTGAGTAAGAGAGTATGAATGATGAGGAGATGCAGAAAAATGCGTTTTTTATTCTGAGGTTTACATAATAATAATATTAATATTAATAATAAAAGAATGAACGAAAACATAAAGATGATGTCTTTTGAATGCTATTATGTAATATCTACTGTAATACTGTAAAATAAATTTTATGTGGAATCTCTTTGATTTGGGATTTTGAGCAAGAAAACAGGCAAAATAATTTGATTTGATTTAGGCAATCATTTATAAATGCAGCAAACAATTTGATTTTTTCATTCGAGTTTTTTAAGTACTGGAAAAGTTGTTCAGACAGATTTTTGCTGAAGCTGAGCTTTTTTATTTACAAGGATTTCCTCAATTGACTTCAAATGTTTTTAAACATTTTCAACAACCAGAGCAAGCTGATTCATTCTTTCTTGTAAATCGATTCAAAAGTCACATTTTTCATGAATGCTTTTGTGTTTCTGAATTTTCAAAAAAAGAATTAGTTTAATTGACGCTGGGGAAATGTGAGAAAAACGCGTAATGCGGAGAGAGTGGAAGAAACAAGCATTTCTATCCAACCTTATTTCAAATTCGACTGGATAAAAAAAGCTAACTTAAAAGATAGCCATCGCCGACCGACCGACCACAAAACACAAACCGGACAAATCCAAAAGGCAACAAGTGAGCGAGCAGCGGCATCATCGGATCGGCATCTACTACTAAAAATGATTTCCGTAATGTAAAAGACCTCTTCTACTGACACTGCCCAGCATGCCTTATGGAAATGGAAGAAAATGAATGGATGGATTAGCTCATAGTTCAATTTAAAATATTCCTTCTTATTACGTAAGAAAGAATGCTTTTTACTTTTTACAATTTTATTGCTTAGCTGATGTGTTGTTTGTTGCTCTGTGGATTTATCCGTGTATATAAACTTGTATTGTCCCACCCAAGGTGTGTTCCTCTATAAACATTATACACAACCATATAGCTTAAGAGTATAGGCCGACCGCTAACAGCACATAGGTAAGTAAGTAAGCATGAACAAATGGATTGTTTTTCCCTGCTGTGTAGCCCACACTCACATCAACCAATAAAGATAATTTTAGGAGGTGCTCGCTCCTTCTTCTATAGAAAGTCATGAAAATGATTGCGACAAAGCAATTAAATAAGATGGAGGAATGAATAATACACATACTGTATAGATGCAAAGGAAACAAAAAGAAAGAACGCTTGTTTTTTTCTTCAAAGTCATTTCTTTCTTACTCATTGTTCACATATCAACAGTGAAAATTAAAGTTTAGTATTTAGTGTTTTGAAGAAGCACAATACATATATTTCAAATGATCATCATCATCGTCATTCCTAAGATAAAGGTACAATCGAGCGAGAGTAGAAGTGAAGACACTCGCTAGCTCATCGACGCCATCTGTTACTTTTTGCTTAATACTGGAGTAACAACTCTGAGCGTACGCATACGTAGTCTTTCAAGCATAAGAGTTGGACTTGATCTTGATCACTTGACGTTGATGATGAAATGTGAAGAAAGAAAAATCAAAAAGGCAATTTTAAAAAATGGTACTTCCATTTCATCTTCATCCTCCTAGTAAAAAAGGTGTTGTTTGTGGTGGTGGGCACAAATTACTATTCATTATTTATCATCGCTCAACCAGATCGGACGGAATGAGACACAAAAGAGTGTTGTTGAGTGACTGGTGAAGAGTAATAAGTGCAACTAGTAAAAAAAAATAAGAAAAGGAAAAAGTCAATCTTTTTCGTCAGTCTAAAAACCTCATGTTTTTTTTTGTGGTTGGCAATGTCGAATGCAATGCAATGGCGAGCATAAATCTGCTTTTTGTTTTTTTCTTTAAAAATTGTACCGGGTAGGGCTAGCGCTGGGATTCAGTTTTGATAAATCTTTTTTCGTTAATCTGTTGTTTTTTCTTGTGTCCGTTTAATTATTTGCTATTAATTAACAGCTTTTAATTGTTTAAACTTTTATTTTATTTAATGTAAAACAATTCATTATTGGATATCGATTTTATTCAATAAATGCATCACGATTGATACATAATTTTACATTCGTACTTATGAAGTTTTTTTTTACTTTTACTATTTACTTTTTACAAATAAGCTGTTTTTCTTTTCCTAAAAAACCTTTTCAGATTCTTGCAGGCTTTTGCTTGCAAGATGAACCTATTTACTAAAACTAAACCATCCGCATCGACATTATTACAAAATGCTCATCGTCATCATACACAACCCCCTTCTTTATACTCATTCCCAAACTTCTGAGTTCTCTTTCGAGAAATCTCATTGTTCTTTAATTAAAAGCGTTGCAGAACAAATATTGGTTCTACGGACTATGACGGCGTTTATCGACTATGCCGATTGGATTATCTATCTCAAAAACACCATTAAAAAAGTATCATTTTCTCTCGATTTTTCTTCGTCAAACATAAAAGCTTCTTCCAATCATATAAAATTAAATTCTCTATTGCATTATACTTTACTACTCGCTTTTGATATTTGGTGTTAGGAAAAGTTGATATGAAAAATTAATTTTTATGAATAGTTCTTCCCGTATGCTAATCATTGTTGCATGAATAGTACCAAACAAAGCAATAATAATAACAAATAAACTGTAATAATAATAATAATAATAAACGTAAATGGATTACGTGATCTTAAATGACTAGTGTTTCCATGCTTCTCTTTTTTCCTTTCCTCATCAATAAAAACGCCGAAAATAATTATTAAAAAAGGGAACTGAAAGAAATGGAAACAACAATTACTTTTCTATTGTTGTCGAACAAAAGGAACAAAAAGGGAATGTCCACAACTTTGTGCTGACTGTTGTGTGTGATGGGGAACAACAAAAGGAGAGAAGTGAGTGAGTGAGTGAGCGAGAGAGAGAGAGAGAGAGAAAGAGAGAAAAAAAACAATCAATTTACTTATATTCTTGTCATCACATTCTCTCATCTCGAACAACAAACAAACAACCTTTATTCCTTTTTAAAATTTATTATTTACATTTCGCCTCCTCTCTCTCACTCTCTCACACGGACTTCTTCACTCACTCACTCACTCTGAAAAAAGTCATTTCATTCTAAAAACAATACAAATGGTGAAGACGGCCCCTACAAATGAGAAATAATCAACATCACGACAAGGATAATGAAAACTTGAAAAGATTAATTGAATCGAAGACAAGAGGAAGAAAAAAATAAGGAAACGGATTCATTCCTCTTTGTGAAATCTTGCGGCATTGGTGGTTGGTTACGGTTATAACGTTTTGTTGCTGCTGCTGCTGCTGTTACTGCTTCTGTTGCGGTTGATGATATTTAGTGTAAGTAATGATGATTTTGTTTTGATCTCCTTTTTCCCTTCAAAGAAGGGACGTACTTTTTTTCTGGCATTTTATTATTAGCTTCGGTACCGGTATAAGAAGAAGGTAAATAAAATAAAATAAAATAAAATAAAATGAGTACGTCGGTTGGTCGGAGGCAAGCTGGTTGGTTGGTTGGTTGTTCATTTTATTATTACACTATAAATTTCTCTGTGAGCTCAGGTGTCTCCGCGTAATTCTTGCTAATCAGATATATCACCAGGCAAATAAAATAAAGCGGGAACATTAAACAACTGCGCCACTTTTAATACAATACGTATTTCTTTCCTTCGCATTCGAATCTAATGACAATGCTGCAGAACTGAACTTTCATTCTAAAGATTAAATTTTTATATTTTGTGGTTATTTTCCTTTTTCGCTTCAATTATTTTAGGAAATGGGAGCTTTTTTGTGGTTAGAAAGTTTTTTATAAAAAAATGATTTAAATTTTACTGCACATAAAACCGTTTTTATTGAATCTCTGAGTTTCCGATTTGATTGAATTGAAATTGCGAATAAAATACATAGATTCTTTTGAAAATATTATTCACATTAACTCACATCAGCCAGTATTGCTATCACAACAACGACGATAACGACTCTTTGCCCTGTCCTTTTCCCATTTTAAAGCAATATCTGGATAAAATATGAGTTGATCTCGATGTCTCTATTCAATTTAAAATGTCAAAAATAATACTACGGAACTCGGAAGAAAAATAATCATTTGTATTCTCCTCTTTTCGCCTCTTATTCTTTTTTTCCATGCAACAATACCAGAGGACAATGTGAATGACTCCCACTGGTGACTTGTCATCAATTCACTTTTCTCACCAACCAGCACCACCGTGAACATTATTATGTGATTTCAATACCACAACAATAACAACAACACCAACAAAGATTCCCATTTTGTATTTGAAGAAGAAGAAGAAAAAACACATTGAAAGTCATGATGATATCAAGAGATTCATATCATATCAGAAAGAAACGTAACCACCACCGCAAAAAATAATAATAATAACAATAACAATACTAAAGTCGGGCCCAAACGACAACCATTCATTCCACATTATCATTCTTATTACATATTTATTCATGCCATTTTTGGGGCACAATTTTCTTTCAACCCGTAGCCAACAAACTGCTCATATAGCATAAAAAGTTGCCAGCTTTGCTAGAGACCTCGAATAGAATACGAAGAACCAAAAATACAAATAAAAAACTTATAAAGAATGAAAAAAATGAAGAATTGAGTTGAAATTGAGATTTCTCCTTTTTTAAAAGAGAGAGAGAGAGATTTAACGTATCCTTCTTTCTCCTTTGATACGCCTGTTTGTGTGGACTTCTCCCCTGGAGCATTTCAATTCACATTTTTGCTATCAAACTCTTAAATTTTTTTTCTGGTGGCGCGGCGGCGGTGATGATATTGCTGCTCCACAACAATAAAAATAGTTTTTGATCGGGACGACGACGACGGTGCTAGAGTTGAGGTTGCCAGCTATTTATACGATTTCTATTGAAAGGTTTTGCCTTCTTCTTTTTCATTGCTTCGTTCTTTTCTCTCTTTCTCTCTCTCTCTTGCTCGAGATAATATTATTTTGAAAGCTGCTGCTGCTGTTGCTGGTTCATCGTCCTATCTTTCATCTGTCAATAATCGTAATGGATACACCACTCAATAATGTTGGTGATAGGTTCTCCTGAGAGAAAAGATTCACTACCACCGCCACTACACCATCATCAACCAATGCTCCGAATAATACCAGCAAAGTAAAGCAAAGGAAAACTTTTTTTTTCCTTTTCTTCTTTCTTTATTTTCCCATTTCGATTGTATCGCTTTTCACTCTTAAAAAAATCAAATCAATGATGATGAATTTATATAAACTTATGGCAATTTCTTTCTTTTTTTAAATAATAAAAAAGTGAGATAGAGAGAGAAATAAAAAGGAAAAAAAGAGTTCGTTTCTTATCAATTTGAAAACATACGTTGAGTGTGAACCCAACCAAAATCACCAGCCAGCCAATCTCCACCACCATGAAAAAAAACTTATTTATTTTATGCAATCAGCTCACTCACTAATTCACTCACATCATAAAAAGGACAATGAAAAAAGAAACTGTGTAAGAACATAAATTATTCTTTTTTTTATAAAATGGCAAGAGTGCGCAGAGGCTAAGAAGAAGAAAAAAACTCAATTTTTATTTCTTTACAATACCCTTTTTATTGCCAAATTCTTGGAAAGTATTGAAACCTTATCAGCAGTTTAAAATTGATAAGAGGAAGAATGACAAAATCAATTCATTTTATTTTTCAATTTTTTTTTAAAATATGACTGTTTTAATGGTTTGCATAAATTTAAAATTGCAAACTAGAAAATCCACAACGTTTTTTTTTGCACATTGCAATATTATTAGTTTGATGTTCAAATTTCTAATTTTTTCCTTCAGCAAACAAAACAAATATATTCACCATCATACTTTTACAAATGGCTAAAAACCAATTTTAAAAAATACATTTAAAATTAATTGGATTGTAAGAAAAATGTAATGCAATCGACTTTATTATTTGAATCCAATCTTACTAATCCGTCGTTGTTGGTTTTTTTATATCCTTATGAAACTGAATAAACATTCTTTTGCATGACGATGCGGATGCGATGATGCTGGTTCAAGCTAATGCTCAATTTTTTTACACAAAGTGTTTTCATAATATGATGACATTTCATCTTTTTATATGAATGGGATGATGATCATACAATAGTAGTGAAGTAGAGGGGAACGAAAGTGTGATGATGAGGAGGAACGGAACGGAAAAATTTGGTATGATCATGACGATGTGGAAAAAAGGATCAAGATGAGAGAGAGAAAGAGCTCTTTTGCATTTTAGCTTTTGATTTTAAGTGCATAATATTCATGGAACTTTTTTTTCTGGAAAGAGATTGTGAAACGAAGCATTTACTCTTCTTCTTCTCCTTCTCCGGTTTAAAAAATAGGAGGAATATTTTTTTTATGCTTAAATATAATTTTTTCCCTCTTTCTCCCGTCGTCT
This sequence comes from Lepidocyrtus cf. sotoi NNG-2020, assembly GCA_027744475.1. Classification (NCBI taxonomy): domain Eukaryota; kingdom Metazoa; phylum Arthropoda; class Collembola; order Entomobryomorpha; family Entomobryidae; genus Lepidocyrtus; species Lepidocyrtus cf. sotoi NNG-2020. The sequence continues at coordinate 4,269 of JAHZNJ010003377.1, read as the reverse complement.
TCGTCGTCGTATATGCAAACGAGAAAAATTGTGGTTGGTTTGGAGGAAGAGATGAGAGCAATCCAGAGTCAACAATATAAAAGAACATTTGCATCTGGAGTCAGAGTCAGCAGCAGAGAGAAATTCTGATGATGTTTTTTAACTCATTGGAGGATAATATTTGGTGGTTGGTGTAAGTAAAGTACATAATATTTGAAATAAGAGGAGAGAGAAAGAATGGAAGAGAGAGAGAGAGAGAGAGAGAGAGAGAGAGAGAGAGAGAAAGAAAATTATAACGCGCACACTTTGTGACTGTTAACAGCCAATCAATCTAGTTGGCATTCAATAGACTTTTTTCCATTAGAAAAGGATTTTTCCAAACTAATAATGTGGATCCAGATGGTTTGCAAGAGTAATTGAGTTCCTCTCATTCTCCTCTTCAACCGCAAGCCTAACCTTTAAAAAAATGTGACGGAATATGTAGTAAAGCCATTAGGAAAGAAATTACGAGAGGAGAAGAAGAAGCAGAAGAAGATGGAACAAAATGGATCTTCTTCTTGAGATTTTTTTCTTTCTCTTCTTCTTTTTCTACTCTCCAACAACACACAAATCTCCACACACTCGCACAAAACTCATAGCGAGAGAGATGACTATGTCGATGATGTTCATGATGATGATGATCGTCATCATGATGGAAATGAAACTGGTGTCATCATAAAATGTATGTGTACTTGGGTGGAAAAATAGCTTCTTGTGTAGTAGTAGCTGAAAGTCTTGATGAGTCCTGAACTTGGTGCGGTGGAAAAACCTTTTATCCCTTCAATTTCTTTCCGTAATCTTTCCAACCAGAAAAAGTGGCAACTCGTTCATCCCATCATGCCAACATCATCATCATCATCGTCACTATCATCTTATACAAAGCAAAGCATCTTTTCCTTGTCATCGTGATCATCACCGGCACAAATATACACTTACAAATAAATACCCATTACGGAATGGAAAATACCTCTAAAAATCGTTGCATTACAACTTTTAAGATTATGTATGTCTGTAAAACAGCAGAAGGGAATGAAGTCAGTTTCGTCTCTTCATGCACCTCCAGTAAAAAAGGCAATTGTCATCCATAACATGTCATCACCCTTCTTTATTACCCGGGCACACTCTCTCAAACTAATTTGAATAAAGAGGTTATTTCCTTCCTCCAAACTCCCAACAACATATTTACATATTTCATATTTTTTTTACTACGAATTCTCTTGTTTTTCTTCCATTCTCCTAATTATAATTACCTATCACTGCAAACTACACCGAGTTTTTCCACAATTTGATGCAGTTTAGAGATCACTTGAAAAGGGGAAAAATGCTTGACAGATTACAAGTGCAATTTAAAAGATTTCATTCATGTAAAATGCATATTTTTTTTGCAAATTATTCCAGAAAAAAACATCCCCCATCTATAACACAAATGGCCGTGTTTTTGAAAATAAGACACAATTTCACTGCTACAGAAAACAAACTTGTAAGGAAGAAAGTAAACTACAAAATATCGGATTAAAATTATTTTTATTTAAGAAAGCAAAATAAAGAGGAAACAAAATATAGTGGATGGAATCCCTCTTGGTGCAAAGCTCTTTAGTAAGTTTCAGACTACTTGCCCTCATCACACCAACACCTATTTATTCTCATATATATTACATACTCTGGTAATCACGTGTGTAGTGTGTAGCCTATTTACTTGAAAATGAGAAGAAAATGAGGATGGAACTCCTCCGAGTGTCGGAGAAGAACCCCGTCGTCACCAAGCATGAACGTATGAAATATGTCTTACTTGCCCTTTCCAACTGATTCTTCGGTCGTGGCATTCACCCCGTCACACATGTGTCTTTTTTTCGTTGGAGGAGGAGAGGAGGTGAGGTGATCCTGAGACAACTTAAAGTGCCATAACGAGCCCATCTGGGTCACCCATCGTCACAGCATTACAAAATGTAACAACAACAGCAGCGGGAGCTGCGGCAGCAGCAGCAAAGAAGAAACCTCTTTAGTAATATCTTTCTATCAAGAAGATCAACATCACATTATTCTATTGGAGCGTGCCTCTTTCTTCTTCAGTACGTACATGCTTAGTAATATTTATTATTATTTTTAAAAAATAATTCTAGTTGACTCCTCATATTTCAAATTATTAAAATGAAGGAAGAAATGAGTGCTCCCATAAAGTGATCTCTCACGTCTCATTAAATTTTACATTGCTATAAGCTGTTATAAGCAGAAAATAAGTTAATTTTATTTCACAAGATAATAAATGTTTGTTTCAACAGCAACAACTACAAATTGAAGCTCTTTCTCTAAGTGTCATTCTGCCTGTCTCTTCCTCCCTCCTCACATCAGCAGCCACACAATTTGTGGTGACGTGATGATGATGATGACACTTTCCCTCTTCCTTCACTCTTCTCTCTGCTCATCTGGATTATTACTAGAGTGGGACTTTTACATCCATTTACAACTCCCATTTCTACCATTTCAATTACGATTGTGTCAGGTGTTGTTCTCCTCGTCTTATCACTTAAGCCACTTTTCATCATTATCCTCTCACAAAATATGCGGTTTTTGCTGCCAACTTTGAATCAAAATCTCATGAATCTCTTTCCGAAGCTCAAGCACTTCTGTGTGTCTTTTGTATTTTTAAATTTAAGTAGCAAATTATTCTGCTTTGCAAAAAATCCTTGTATGTAGTTTCAAAATGAAAAGCCAAAAATACTTTTTTAAGTTAAAAAAAACAATGATTTTTTTCATAACATTGCGATTGCGAGAGAAATTCATCATCGCTGAGTTATCAAAAGACGATAAAATCGATCGAAAGCTGATATTATTATTCTTCTTCCACTTCCACTTCCATACTGGGAAGGAAAGTGCTCGACTGGATTTGTGATGCAAACGCAGCAAAAAAAACTGGAGTGCCTCCAGTATTTATTTATCTCAAACTTCATTTTTTATCCATCTAGAGCTACCATCATCATCATACCATATCATTGTTAGCTTACCGGATAAAAAATATTTAAAAATGTGCTGAGTTTTTGAAACTCTCGGATAGAGTCTTTTTTCACTAATACGCTCTAGAAAAAAAGCACACCTCCTCTTCTTTTTCTCTCTCTCTGACTATCTACTTTTTGCAATCCTAAACAGAGAGAAAAAAGCGTGGATGTATTTTTTCTCTTTGCCTTTCTCTCTTCCGCTTATAGGATTCTCTTCTCAAAAGGTACAAATAAATATTATGGAATAATATGTATCCGTGTGCATATTCTGTATTATGATGATGGAATATATTTTCTCTTTTTTTCTCTCTCTCTCTTTTTACTCTACTCACTCTTTTCCTAATCCTCGTATCCATCCAGCAGCAGAAGCAGCATCAGGCTCGCTTCCTAAGCCGAGAATGAAAAAAGGGGAAAGTGCGTATGAAATGAAGTTGGTGAAATGGGAATGAAATGTACAGCAGCAGTAGCAGCAGAAAAATATCATATTATTTTTATATTTTATAATATACGACGGCTTAGAGTTTTTTAAGTTCATTTTAAAACGGAAGAAACATGGAATTTTGTGTTTATATTCCATGTTCAATATATAATATCATAAATGGTGTAATGATAACAAAAAAGTTAGAAAAAAGAGTAACACGTTATGACTGAGTCATTCTTTGAATAAAAATATAGTAATGCGAGTTGTTGGTAGTAGATGTGTATAAATGTATTTAAGAGAGAGAGAGAAAAAAAAGTGAATTGGAAAGGGAGAACGAGACGGAGAGGAGTGAAGTGAAAAGTTGAAGTTGAGTTTTTGGAAAGAGAAATGGAATATTAATCAAATAGAATTTGGCATGTGCAATATCGGTCTCTGTATACAAATATGCTGTCAGTCCTAGAGATGATTAATGACATGGGAATATGATTTCACGGAGAAAATTTCCCTTTTTACCAATTTCCATGAATTCAGTTCAATAATATACAGGGAAAAAAGAAAGAGGAGGAGGTAGTGGTGGTGGCAAAGGAGCTATCTGCAAAAACCGGTTGGATGGGAAAATCGGTAAACATTTTACTTTTACTGAAGTAAAAAATGATAAGTTTTCCTCCACCGTCATCATCACCACAGCATATGGATACGCTCACTATCAGTATACACTCTGTGTGTAATGTATGCAGCTCCGTTTGGCGGAAAACAGTCTCTTTACACGTTACTGCCGCTAGTTTATCCATTTACCAATGCACGCGAGTTGGCGCTGCTGTCTAAGGGTGTACCATC
>JAHZNJ010003376.1:0-12319 GCA_027744475.1 Lepidocyrtus cf. sotoi NNG-2020 | reverse complement strand
CAAAAATGCAATCAAAGTTCTTTTGCGGAACACGTTAACCCAATAAATGAAACGATCCAACAACTGAATATTTTTAACTTTAAAGTACTATACAAGCTCTCCACTTTTATTTAGCAAATTCCCCAACTTTTTACTTCCAATGCCTCACACAACTTCGAATCAAACTGAACAAATTAAATAATATTTTAACTTATTTTACTCTGTACTTTTACAGATTCCTGACTATCTTTACTTGACCTTTTACTAACTGACTGACCTGTCTTAACTGACTTTCAAATTAATTGCTTCTCGCAAATAAATCTCACTTTTAATCTCTTATTTTTACTCAAAATGGACCACAACTTTGACACCTTTTTGTATCGCCGTTGCTCCTAAATAAATCTCAAAATAATACAACTTTGACTTCTTTCTAAGCCGCCGTTGTTCTCGATAACCTCAAAATTAATTAGCTTCGCTAATCTACCGTTAATCCTACTTTAAATAATCTCGTTTTTTACTCTTCGCTTTAAATCGACTTCGCAATTAAATCAACTTCGCTATTTAATCAACTTCGCAATTTATTCTTCGCTATTTATTCAACTTCGCAATTAAATTAACTTCGCATTTTATTCTTCGCTGTGGACCATATATTTTCACGTCTGCACCACACAACCTTCCTTGTGGGTCTGCTCTCGCCTTGCCCTTCAGCAAATCCACCTCCTATACATAAAAATTGCTGATTCACCATGCAGCCCATCCCCAAATCTTACACAAGACCACAAGATCGAATTTTCCTACTCCTCTTGCAATTTTGTCTCTAATTTCTTCAACACCCGGTAGGATTCAGCTAAGTCTCTGACAGTAATAATATAATCTTATAATGACAGGAAAATTAACGACCATGAGGTCATTTCATAATCGGGGTGCTTTTTGGTGGTGGTAGGCCTCCTCCATTTGATAGATAATATTTAACGGTTTTTGACGATCTTTAATGATAAGGGAGGAGGATGTTGCAGTTTGCAGTAATACCGTAGTGGTAGTGGTGTGGTGGTTGGTGGTATTATATTAGCAATTTGATTTGCTATTACAATTCATTTCATATTAGCTAGGCTTAGGAATAAGAAGATAAAAAAGAGGGTTACGCATGAAGGAATTTTCAAGCTGTTGATTTCTTCGAACATTCATTAATCCCGAACGGTTTGCTGCCAGGATCTGTTTTAAATGGGGAAGTTTGGAAACTTGAAATATATTTCCTCACTTTCAGGAATATTTCGAGTACTTACTGTGGTAAGGTTGCATAATATTTTCATGCTACTAATAGAAGATGTAGTGGTAGTGAGTTTTACATTATTTGAGTAATTCGAATGATTAACATCGTTTCCTTACAGATTGTAGGCTTTCCAGCTATGATTTTATCATGGATAGCTTACTTTTCTTCATCATGGACAAAAACATTTCCAGAAATTATTGCGATTCTTATAGCAGAGAAAAGTCGAGTGAATTCGAATATTACAAGTATCATGGCACACAATTTGGCTTCTTCTGGAGAAATATTAACTGAGGAGGAGGATATAACGAGTGAAGGACCAATTTTTGACTCATCGGAAAGTTCCAGCGAGTCAGAGTCAGATTCTGGAGAATATGACTTAATCACCGACAAAGAAGAAGAGTATCTGGATGAGATACTATTGCAAACGCTACTCTACGAGAAATTTTTTATTGGGATTGTCTCACTCGTTTTTCTCATTTCATTTGCATACTTGCTCGTACGAATACTGACCAATCATCAGCCAGACTCTCCTTACGAAATCATGTTTGTAAGCAGCACTCCCGTTATCTTATTGTCTTTTAGATTTGAAACTCATAAGGCGGACAATTTAAAAATTGTTGATTTTCCAGGACTTCATCTATCATGTCCTCGCCGCACTTGGATTACTAACAGGAGGAGCGTTAGTTTTACTGTCTGCGTCGAAAATCCAAAACTTCATTGATCACGTCAGCGAAGGTTTTGCTCCAGATATCGTAACTACTATCATAGGGAATAAAAGAGAAATTCAAGACAAAACCGACAAAATTGCAGCTGCAGTAAGCTAACTTTTAAGAGTTTTAATAAAATTTTTCAAGTGCCAGAAAAATAGTTAAATAATTCTGAAAAATCTATTCATTTCTCTACTTCTTTCTTTGCTTCCAGGTTTTAGGAATGCTGAATGGGATATTTTATGCCCTCTGCGTTGTTACTATCAGGATGACATCCCCCATCAAATGTACAAGTTGCCCATGTAATAACAAACGACGAAAAAACCGTAAACTGATGATGCTATATCAGTATCAACAACAGCGACAACAGAACGCAATTCCAAAAATTCCATCGGTATCCTCCCAATATTCAATTGATGCGCTGCCTTATGGAATTTATGGGAATCATGCATATTAAAACGATCATTACATCATCACACATATTTTTTTATTCTGTATAAAAAAGGGGTGTGGTATGATATGATGGCTAAACTACGACAAAAGTGGAATACATACAAAATTCTTGGTTATCTTTATACTTTCTTTACGTATTTTTGTTAAGTTTTAAGTCACAGATTTACCATCGTCGTATTATATCGTATCGTATGTTTACCACTTTTGCCGCCACCTAAGATAATCGTCGTAAAGTTAGTAAGTACAATACAACGGGGTCCCATTATGCATCATACATGGGGGTACTACAATATATTTGCATATTACGTCTAGAAATTAATGGAGTGAAAATAAAAAATTTCCTACTGATTTTGCCATTTCCTTTTCTGTCGTCTACAGGTTATAGAAAATTTGATGCATACAAACAAAATAACTTCTTCTCAAAAGAGGCTTTGAAAAAGTGGAGCAATGAGCAGAGTGCGAGTTAGTATGTAAAAATGTAATATGAAAAGGATTATGTTTCTTCCTGGTAATTCTTTTCATGTGAATTTCTTTATATACACACAACACGATAGCATATATTATTATATAATGTATAATAACATCATCGCATATGTGGAATGTATTAGATTAAGCATAATAATTCCAGTTCCGGATTTGACACAAGATTTATTTGCATACCCCACGAATTGAATAGGATTCTGTAAAAAATGTTCAGCAGCTTCAAAATTTTAAAGAGCAGATGAAAATGGTAATAATGAACGGAGAAACACTTTAGCGTATAAAATATAAAAAAAGCTGTGAGAAAGTTATAAAGGCTTTTTCTTCTGCAGAGTAATAATAATAAGAAAGAAAAGAAGAAACAGCATTCAAACACAAAAATGCTATTTTTCTACGGGAGCTTTATCTCATGGAATCTTTTCCACTCAAGCCAAGAAGAATCAGAAGAAGAAAAAGAAAGCCGGCTCGCATAAACGAAAAGCTCAAACTGCGACGAGTAAAAGCATGCAATGCAATGTTCTTGACAAGGAACATTAGTCGATGATGGATAAGTGTAGTTTGCTGCCATTTTTGGGAGCTGCAATAGAGATCCAGACAAATTAGCCATTACTTCAAACATCCTTCATGAGTGTCTCAACCCAATTCATCTTGCTTACGGACCATCCTCTAACGTGTACACCGTCAAAGACAACTGTGTCTTCCTTTTTTCGCCCTTTTTATTCCTACTTATTTCTGATCGTCGTGAGCTCTCTGGCTGGGGTAGTGCGGGTGATGATAGTATAGAAATGGTGGTGGTGGGTGGCCTTTTACTTTCTTTACGCACTTCAATGAGCACACAGATAGCATCTATTCTCAAATAATACACACATATTTACACTTTTCACATACGATGATGGTGATATGTCTTCTCTCTATTGCTTTTTGCTTGGAGAAAGCGGGAGAGAAATGCTAAATTAGAAATATGTCGTTGTAAATACCTAGCACTATATCTGCTGCTGCTGCTCCTTTAGTTGACACAACAAAAATTGTGTATTTATGAGTGCTCTTTTAGCAGCACGATGGTGGTGGTGGTGTGATGGTGATTGTGTCATTTTATCCCTCCATTTAACTGGAGAATTTAGAATCCCCCTCGTTTCGCTTCCTTTCAACTTCTTTTTTAGTTACTCTGTATAGGTAAATATATTGCGTGTTCGCTTTTCTAATGTATCTGTGAAACTTCTTCTTTGTTGTCGTGTTTAATGCACTTTACGTCTCATCTCATCCACAGTTTGTCTCTCAAAATCTTACTATGTACGTACGTAAAGTGTACCTCTCAAACAAACCATCTCTCTTTTTCGGTAACCTTTTAGGATTCATCTCTCGGCCTCTTCTGTGATATTAGTGATGTGGAGAAGATTTGTAAATGCCAAATCTGATGAGCAATCTTTTCAGCAACGAGATTAAATTTTAAGGCGTGCATCTATTATCATTTATCATGCTGTATGTTTAGTAGAAGTAAAATTCTTATTAGTTTTGTCACCCAAAATTTATTCCCTAAACTGGGCAGGACCTTTTCTCCAGAGCAATCGACGACGCAATGTAAATTGGGCATAATATTGAGTCAGCCGGGTAATAATATACAGTGTTATTAATCGCGCCTATAAACTTTTTTATTTAAATTACAATTTTGGATGCTTTCAAGCCAGTGCAGTACCATCTTAATTTTAATCTTTATATCTTCTCAGCGTGGTTGTTTGTTTCATTCCCATCCCCATCAATTTAACTAGACTACATTCATCAAAATTGATGTCATAATTCCATAATTTTAATTGCTATTTTGATGATGTTTTTTAAGGAATGTTAAGCTTTTTTTTCAAAAAAATAAAGTCATACATTGACAAAATTTGTGGCAAAGCAAAGTTATAAGTTAAAGCACTTAAGCAGTCAAATATAAAAGTTTCTACCATTATTTTACGAAACATGTAACAAAGACGTTTGAAATATGTACGTGTAGTTTTGATATTCATACAATATCCTTCTGCTTATATGCAAATAAATCTATAAATAAGTGTTTCCATTTTCTATACCTGGTTTGACTCGTGTGTAGGTATATTGATCTATGTGGCGATGTATATGTAGGCATTAATATGCTTGGTTTAACGTCTTACGCATAAGAAAGTGGAAATGGGAAAACTAGAAAAAGAGTTTTTGACCAACAAATCACATAAAAAGTTCTCCATTCAAATGTTCATTTTACAAGAAATATTTCCCACTTTCCCCTCCACAAGTTATTCTTTCGAATACTTTTTTTCCGTACGTCGCGTCGTACAGTTTCTTTTCTTTAGCAACGGAAAATAAAACCTTAGAAATATTTTTTACCCTTCCGTCTTCTGTTTCCCTTCTCCGTGGTGGTGGAAATTCACTTGAGAAAAAAACTGACGAACTAACAGTAATAATAGCAAAGAGCATAATAAATGAATGAGCAAAATTTTCTACAAAATGCTACTTGCTGTACGTACGTACGTAGTTTTTTTTATATGTTGGTGGTTGACTTACTGTGCTGTACACGACTAGGAAGAAAGAAAAAGTAGCGAAGTAAACCTAAACTTAGGTATTTTCTTTTCTGTTTTATATTATGTGAGAGTAGCAATAAGTGACCTATGCAAAATGGGAACTTTTTTTCTATTCTGAGAATAAAGTTGGTACTTCTTTGGTGCTCGTATTATGTATCAGTAATGTCATAAGGGAAAAAAGACAGAAGCAATCCTTTAGCTCACCACCCACTACCCTCTCTCTCATGTCGACTTCTTTTTTGTTAGAATTGTTGGAGTCAAAGCCGTTAAACTGAAAGAAAGAGCTCGTTTTAGCTTATCGTTGGTAGTGGTGGTGGTGCCATATAAGTACATCTTAAGTTTTCCTTGATTCACTTTCAACTGTTTTTGAAGCAAGATATTATTACCTACACACTTTTTATGAAAATCATTTCATGCAATAGTATTAAAAACTAAAACAGCAGCAGCACCACTGAAATATTTTTGGACTGCAATTTACCACATTACCCTCCTCCATAACGTGTAAAACTTTTACAATCTACTGTGTCCCTTTGGCTTTTTAGACTGTATCAGACGAGCATAAAACTAAGAGGGAAAAGTAGACGCCTAAATGTTAACAACAATTGGAATATGAGTGGAGTTCTCATTGAAATTTGTACCTAACACTTAAGTGTTTCCCTTCCCATTAAAACTTACAAAGCAAAGAAGAAAAAGAAGATTATATTTTACCTACAACCATACTATTTAGTTGATTCAGAGTAAGATTTTCTCATTCTACCCACATATCAATTGTTTATACATTTTTAAAATTTAACAGAAACAATACAAAAGCTAAACTTAACTTAAGTAAGCTGTACGTAAATGTATGATTAAAATATAATGAAAATGATAGCAATTTACTTACTTACTTAAGTTAGAATAGCCAACAACACAAAAAGCCAGCATTTACTTTCTTCTGGCTGAATAAATAATATTATTGAAAAATCTAAAGATTCTGTTGAAGGTTTTTATACATTCTTGCCAAAGTTTTCTTTCAAAAGTCTTTTTTAGACAAAAGGCGATTACCACCACCAACAACTACTACTGCCACCAAAGAAGGAAGACATACTTTTGGTTGGAGTTGGAAGTAAACAGCAAAGAAAAGTTTTGATTCTGGGTGATTCTGTACCAGTAGTGTTAGTGGTTATTAATTCGCTGCTGCTGCAAGTACCGAAATACTCCTATCAACTAATACTACTCCTTTCTTTAGGGTTTCGGCTATCTGACTGAAACGCAACAGAAAAAAAGAAAAGTCTAGTTGGCTGTTTTTGTGGCTAGCATTCTTGCATGCATAATAATAATATAAATGTATTCATCCACCACTTATTCCGTGAAAGCTAAAATAAGTTTTCCACAAAATTACCACAACTTAATATCAAGTGTTGCCAGAAGAAGAAGAAGAAGAGAAAAGAAACATACGCTCTCTGCTTCTCATCGTCATCCTTGTCAGAGAAAGATTTTTAATGCCTTCTTCCTTCCTCTACTCACGAATATTATTTGTTATAGTTGCCAGAGAGAGAGAGAGAATAGAAATAGAGAAACAAAGTGAGAGAATCGTGGTAGTGGTGTTGGTGGCAGAGGAGGAACTGCTCAGAGAGAAAATTCTTAAAATGAGAGCACTTATAAATGGTACAATAATGCTGCCAAGACCCACCACCACCACTACTACACACACACTACTATGTACTGCTATTTACTATGACTCTGCTTCTCTTCTACTATGTTTGAGATGCTAATCCATTAATTAACTGTGAAGATCCCTGGAGAACCTCTGTTGCATCTTGCATCAATATGCTCACACTTCCACTGCTGTAAGTTCTAAAGAACTAAATTCCTCCTTTTTTATAAGCTTTTTTCATACATGTATTTACAAAATTTGGATATATACTTTATAAATGAGAATATTTAGAGATGAGAAGCGTCAGTGATAATGGTATGAGCTGAGGAATATTTTAAACTGTGCCGTATCATGATCATGACCAAGGAGCGTACCTCTGTAACTTTTAATATAAGGTTTCACTTAAAAAGCACTACTACTGTTCTTTTCTTCCTTGAAAGTGAATGGGTTTGGTAATAATCTACGAGACAGAAAAAAGAAACTGGCATCATTCCACCTCCCCATAATACAGTTCATCTCTTCCGTTTGGTGGTATGGTGGCGAGATTAGATTTGTCCCATAAAAGTTGCATAAGCAATTCCAAGAGTTAAACGGCCAACAACAAGAAGTAAGCAAGCATCGCATCATTTCTTGCTTTTCTTTCTTCTACAGTTACCTATAACCATCCTTGGTTTCAGATATTTGGTCTCTGTTGTGGATTACATTAATGTTCAACAAACACTTTTTGGCCGGTTTTCTTTCACTCAAAGTGGAAAATGCTATGCTTATTATAATGCTGATTCTCTTTTCTTTTTCTAACCTCCTTTCTTGTTGATTCGAATGATGTTTTCTTATTCTCTGTACCGTCTTGGACGCTTGACTGTAAACAGTAGTGACTTTACATAGCTTTAGTGGATTTTGAAGAAAAGTAGGGAACAATGCGATGTCCTTACTGTATTATGCATACAGAAATACTTAAGTAGGATTTTATTATCTGTGTAGAGATAGATATACCGCATATTGTCGAGGAAAGATAATGAAGAAAGAAAGCCTTGGCCAATTCACGAAATTCTAAAAACTGGTTGAGTTGAAGTTGAAGAGAGTGAGTGAGCAACAACAACAAATACTACGGCAGCAGCAGCAGCAAGCTATAAAGACAACGAATCAAGTGTTGAATCGTATTACGGTATTACGTTACGTTTGTCGAGCTCTTTGGAAGTTTGGGTACGTTACGTACGTACTTGGAATGGAATGAGCTGAAACCGTCTAGTTACACAGATTCTGCCATTATTGCCATTCATAGCGCACATTTGCAGACAACAACAGCAGCAGCAGTATAATATCATCATGACAGAAACTCATTCTTGATGAGCAGAGAGAGAGAGAGAGTGAGATAGACAGAAAGAAAACCTTCGGGCTTTTGTCTGTCTTTGACTTTTCTGTTTCCCTTTAGTCATTCAAATATTACATAAATGAAGGGAGAAAGTTTTCATTCTTCGTAGAACGGAACGGAACAAAAAGCGGCGGTGGCGGTAGCAGCAGTATAATAATAATAGCAGCAGCAGAAAAAGCAACAACAACAAAACTTAGATTTTGTTTTGCTTTCGCTCTCATTTATATCCGTACTGACAAACATGGTGATGACATTCCATTGTGTTTTCATTTCTCTTTCTGTTTGTTATATGTGTGCTCTATTGAATAAAAAATTATAGTAGAGAAAGGAAGAGAGATTTGCCACTGTTGCTTTTCTACTATTTCCCTTTTCTTCTTCTTCTTGTTGGTTTTTTCTTTCTGTTTCCTTTTCCGGCTTTTATATTTATGATATGAATATGATTTTGATTTCACTTCACACAAAAAATATTATCAACAGCAAAAAGTTGCGCGTTGCGTTACTATAAATACTAGACTCGACTGAATGGAGAATCTCTCTTCTACTTTACTTAAACCGCCATTCCATGCCATGCCATTCTTCAAAATAAGCACGATGATGATCTTGCTGCTCTCATGCTTTTATCTGTGATAAATGGACGGCTCGTGGTGGTAATGGTGATAGTATTTTCTTATTTTAGCAGGATGTTTTCATTACTAATAACTTTTCGCATCAAAATTTTTGATGGAAGAAAAATATGACGCTTTTAGAAATTAGAAATGTGTACAGAAGATGGTTTAGTATTTAACAATGACTTGTTCTATAGATATTATTATGCCTTGCTTTGTTATATAATACTGACTGGTGACTGGTATTAATACTGCGATATAGTAGGTACTTAAACGTATTCTTGTTTTCCAAGCCTTTTTGCCGTATCTTCTGTTCTATTCGGCTCTGATGCCGCTGTTTGTACTTTTCACCATTCCACTTAAACTCGAATGCATCATATCTTTGTAGCCATTCATTCACAGAGAAGAGAGAGAGAGATGTTTTATGTATTGACAAATGCATTGTCTTCTTTCAATAATATAAGCCTTAAGTAAACAATCGAAGAAGACTCCTTAGAAAAGAAAGTGTGCTCAGTTCATCAGAGTACTCATACTCACAGCAAAATACAATTATACACTTACTCTAATATGCCGAGGAAGAGCAGAAGAGGAGAAAACTGAAGGCGATGCGATAAATCTATATTAGGTAACTTGTATTATATAAGCAATAGGCTTTGAGAAAGTATTATTCTAGTGCTGTTCTAGTAGTAGCAAAGTAACGCAGCTGTTAAGTTCTAGCTGCTGCTGCTTGTTGCACTCATTTCCTGAGGTGTATTTATTTACGTTGGTTGCCAATTTGTTGAGAAAACAAGACGTTTCTCTGTGGGGTTACTCTTGCCATTCAACATCAATAACTTGTTAAAGAATCCATTTGTCTTTTCTCGGAGAACAAAAAAAAGTGAAGCTTTCATTTCGAGGAAGATTGCATTCAAGTCTGAGTGGTAGGAGGATGATAATTTGCTCTTGAAATGATGATGGCATCATGAGATGTTATTGAATCCAAGCAGGGAGAAAGAAACTAATCGTTGTTGAAGGACCAGCTAAAACTCTCACACACTCGTATGTATCGTACTCACACTTACACACGCACATAGAGTTCTTTTTAGGTGGCCAATGAGTAGTAGTCAACAGGGAAATTAATGATTTATCATTTTGCTCGTGTCAATCCTGTTATTTATAATACATGGTTCCTTCTTCGTTATTGATGCAATTACAGTTCCCATTGTTTTCTTCATATGAAAAATTACCTTGAAACGTTGGCTTGTTTATTAGCAAATAATATTTTTGCGAAAAACCTCTTTGATTTTTATCAATTTTTATCAGCTTGTCCAGAGAACGCTACTGTAATTTTCATGGCCGAATGGTGCAAAGCAAAATCCTTCACTGTACGTACGTGTATAAAAAACCTTTACCGAAAATAAGTAGTTGATTGATAAGTAAGATTGCACAATCTCGTAGTTAGGTACAACATTAGACACGTTTTGGAAATCATCAAATCAAGGATAAGTAAGCTTAACATAATAATGCAAGTGCAATGTCGACCTGCACTCTGTAATACTTATCAATAATTGCGTTCGTCTCCAGCCCTGCCCGGTCGCAGACTGCAACAGTCAAGATAAGCTTTTTTAACTGCATGTGACTGTCTTGTTATCACGTCTGCAACAATGTAGGTTCAACTGGTATCGCAAAATGTGTCATGTTAATATTTGACGTGTCTCAAAAATTAGGAAATTATATTAATGAAACCAGGTACTCGTTTAACACTTTTATGTTTAATTTAATTTAAATCAAGGCAAACATTTAAATCTAAATTTACAAAACATACAAAATCAAGTATTTTTGGACTATGTTTGTAGAAAACATTAATTAATGGCTAGCTATGATGAAGCAATAGTAATGTAATGAGATGATGAATGATTAAAATTAGGTTTCATAAGAAACAAGGAGTCACAGTCGCACTTGGGTAGACTGGGGACAGACGTAGAGATAAAAACAACCAAAAAATGAACTGATTTCAGGTGTGTCCGAATACATATTGCACATATACAGCCAACGCCTTTTTTATTTGCATGAATATAAGGTTTAAAGTCAAAAAGACTACGTAGTTATTATGAAGTAATTTACATCATGTTTGTTGCAGTTATATAATTAATAATTAACTAATGTCATGATTAAGATTCAGCCTTTTATTGTGCTTTTATCTGAACCTAGCCTTTATACGATGAACCTTATACAAAAGAGTTTGAACTTTGAAATACAGATATACATAATAATGGACTTTACTAGTCAGTCACGTTAGTATTACTCAATCTCACATAATGAAGTTAACTATTGACCATAATGGAATTACATAATTGTATTGTTCCCGGTATAAATAGTCAGTGCTTATAGACAACTCTTCACATTACTTGCTCAGACTTCAGTGAAGAAGCTTTTCCATTTCGCTAACTAAATCATTCTAGCTAACCAGCTAACTTCCAGAAATCAAAATGTCCATCGTTGGAAAGTACGAACTCCTCTCCGACCCCAATGACGCCGCTTGGGATCAGTATCTCCAGGCCGTTGGTGTCAGCGATGCCCACCGTGAAGCCGGAGCCATGGTCCGCCCATCCGTTGAGATCAGCCAAGCTGGTGGAAAGTACACCTTGAAGACTCTCTCTGAGTTGAAGAACACCGAACTCACCTTCACCCCCGGACAGGAAGTAGATGAGACCACCGCTGACAACCGTCAATGCAAGGTAAATTTCAGTTCCCCCCAATTTCATAATATTACCTTTTACTCATTGTCAGTTAATTCTTCCATTCGTGGACTGATTTTTCATAAAAACAAATATTTTATATTTCTTAAAAATTGTAGACTGTTTTCAACGTTGAGGGATCCAACAAGCTCGTCCAGCTCCAGAAGCTCGATGGAAAAGAATCCAAGACTGTCCGTGACTTCACCGCTGACGGTATGACTGCCACTTTCTCATCTCAAGGAAAGACCGCTGTCCGCAAATACAAGCGCGTAAGTAAACATTTTATGAAAGCAAACATAGCTTCGCTGGGGGAAAAAGAAGAAAGTCTACGCAGCAAGATAATAGACTTTCCATTGCATAATCCATTTTATTGAATGGACCTATTATTAACCCAATACTTGACAAAATTTCTCCTTTTATCTTTCAGGTGGCTTAAACGTATTCTTTCCCACACGACAACCTACAACACAAACGCAACTGTCCACAACTTGCTATAATATCTGAGCAAATATTTAACATCTTAATTTATTGGACAATGTTAAGATTCG
>JAHZNJ010003375.1:0-10493 GCA_027744475.1 Lepidocyrtus cf. sotoi NNG-2020 | reverse complement strand
CGGCGCGGTGGTAGTGTGGCTTTTGCTGGCCTGGCCTGGTCTCTGGCATGAGAACAAAGAGCGATCTGAAATCTCTTGCCAAGACATATATCACCACCGAGAAAGCCACAAAGCAATATCACAAAATGTATTATGACATGATAAATCGTAATCGAACCAGTTAAAATCTCGTAAAAAATATAAGAGAAAAAATGAAACTCTTTTTTCAAGAAAGAGATAGAGGGAGAGAGAGACAGTAAAGAGCAAACTTGTAGTTGGTTTTGATTTTTTTTCTTAAGATGTATAAAAAAGTAAATAATATTATCGATCAATGTTCAAAATGCAGAGGCGGTGGCTTATCTTATTAGAGAAAATAATATATTGCTTATTTTTCGATACAAATTTTTCAAAAGATTACACATGTAACTTCAATCTTTCAAAGTTTTCTTATCAAAAAATGCTTTCATTATTTTACTTTTTTAAAACCCAATAACTTATTGATAGTAAAAGAAGCCAGAAACTTTCACAGAATCTGCATTAATTTTAAAAGATTGTTTGCTGAAAATGCAGTAAGTAAACCCGATCCATTTTTTAAGATCTATTTTTCCCGTTTTAAAGAAAACTAAAACTTTATCCATTCCTTTGCTTTGCTATTCTTTCAGCTAAATTGAATGAGCAATCAAAAGTTCTAAAAACAGGTTAGAACTGGTTGTGGATAATGTTTGCACGTTTTATTTTCTTTTTACTGAATGAAGTATTGTGCTTTACCCATATCACTTTTAGCTTCAGCAACAATACCATTGGAACAACCATTGTACCTTTAAAGAAAGAAGCAAAAGGACATGATGCAGAACAAAAAAGGAAAGGAATTAATTTGGGTCCGCTTAATGAGAAAGTTCTCTGAATGAAATCAGCTATGAGCTGACGATGATGATGATGATGATAATGTGATGTGAGCAGTATTATGTGTTTGGTGCTATTGCTAAATGAAAAAAGAAAGGAAGTTGATACATAAACTGCTCAGCAGCAGCAAATAGCAAGAACAGCAATTTTTAGAATTTCTACTCCATCGCATGTCTCTCTATTTCCTTTCTCTTTCTCTTACTCTATCTCTCTCTCGTTTACCTTTTCTCCTCACTACTACCACTACTTTTTATTTTTTTCATTGTTCACTTATTTCTCTTCATCTATTTTATTTCAGAGAGAGAGAGAAAGCAAGTTTCTTCCTTCTTCGTTTTGCTGTAAGTCCTCTCGAAGCAAACCTTCTGCTAAGTAGATCTGATGGCGATAATGACGATGATGGCTGCCTTTTACTTGTCTCTGATTCTCATCAACTGTCCTGTTTTTAAGTTTGGAAGAGAGAAAAAGGGAAGCAGATAGAGAGAGAGAGAGAGAGAGAGAAACAAAACGAAAACTTACAGAGAGAGAGAGAGAGTATTTGAAGAAGAATGGGACTAGTCTCTCGTTCTCTCACTCTCACTTTCTTCTCTAACAAACACACATCCCCACACACACACACCCATGACATTTTTATTGGCCACCATTATTAGAAAACCTTTGCACTGTGGGAGGTCTCCTTTTCTTTTCTTGACCCCATTAAATAGCAGCAGTGAAAGGGCATGCTACTGTATCACACCCCATGCCAACTCTAATACAACCAAAACGCAAGAAAGCGGGCGACCGAGCGGGAGGGAGGGAGAGTCAAAGGCTACTTCAATAATAAAAAAAGGTTTCTTCCTCTGCTGCTGCTGCTCCCTCATCAAGGAAATACTACGAACACAGCATTATTATTATAAAAAGTGCCATGTTCGTAGTCCTCACCATGATCATGATCATCATCTATCTGATGATTATGTCCATGTCCCCTTTTTAATAGTTAAGTCCAAGACAGAATTGCCCTCAAATACTTACTTGGAAGAAATACATGATCAAAATGCTAAATACCGGGCGAGCAAATGTTATCTAATATTGCTCCCATTGTTTTTAGAGTTCTTCTACTTTTTAGTTTTTACTGTAAAACATTTTTGTATCATTTACTTCGCTTTCTTTCTTTACTTCTGTTATATATATATATATATATATATATGTTATGCTGTACTGTGGCAAAAGAGGACAACTATTTCCGGAAAAGACGAAGACGAAAAAGAAGAAATGAAGACGAGAAAATCCTCTACGGATTCCAACAAGTTGATAGCGAGAAAAATAGAGAAATTGTCCTCCATTATTATTACCATTTCTAAATCGCTACATTTATTTCATTTGAATCGTACAGAGTATTAAAGTAGGCTAGTATGACTAGTAGTTATAGTAGGAGCCAATTTTCAACAACGTAATACATATTACTTACTATTGCTGTGTTACTAGTTCTACCAGTATGAAACGAAACTGTTAAAAACTTTGTGTGTTTTTGTGCAATATTTTTGTGTTCTTTTCTTTAAGTACTGGCGGACAAGCACTCTCAGTAATGGTCTCATAACTTAACCGCGTTGCTCCTCCTCTTCCTCTCTTTCTCCCTTTTGGTTTCTTTCTCTTTCTCCCTCTCCATGCAAAAAATAGAAGTAGCAGCAAGCAGCATCCTATGACCCAAGTACGAAATTATTATTATGATTATCATCATCGCCATAGCCATAGCAATAGTAGTAGTAAGGGAAGACCAGAAAAGTAGTAGCACATTATACAAAACGGAAAAACTACAAATAATAATAATAGTAATCATGGTAATAGTGATAGTAATAATAATAGTCTTTTCATATTACGCGGCTAAAATAACGGCAAACGACTAACAACATCCTCTTTGTAAAAAATGGGTGACCGTTGCGTTGCCTTCCTCTGTTTTTTTTCGTTTTTAAGAGATGCATATTTCCCTATTATATTATGTGTTATTCTCACAATTGCATTGCGGCGATGACGATTCAACTAAACGTACAACACACAATCATCTCTTCTGCTGCTTCTATTTTTCTAAATATTTTGTCGTCATTTATTAAATTATTTTCGCTATTATAATATAAACATACAATAGAAAAAATTGAACCTAACAAATCTTTCAGCTAATATTTTTTTCAGAGATTTTTTTCGCTCGGATAGAAAAATACTACAAGCACAGCAACTAAACTAAAAGTATGTAGGTACGTAATTGGTAGGTACTTTGCATTAAATATAGATGAATGTTTGTGTGATATTATTTAAGGCGTAATGGATGGCCTGCATTTATCGACGAACCACTTTGCTCGTTCCTACTACCCGAAATACTGGGGGATCTACCTACTTCCTTTCTCCTCCGCCTATTCTCTTCCGCCTCTTCTTCATGTCGGGGTCTTTTACGTAAATGGCAAAACATTGTATTAAACATGATTGGTCCACTACTGTAAAAACTGCTACACAGCCCATTGTTAAAATTTAATGATACTTCTGCTTCCGCTCTTAACTATAAATACAAAAAAATGAACAAGAAAGAAAGAATAAAAAACCGAATGTTTCTCGTTTATTGAGTTAAAAAATCTTAAACCAGATACAAAATAATATATTTTCTTTTCTTTTTGCTTCCATATTTGTTAGCAATATAGACCAACAACAAAACTCTGTCCCTGTAACAAAAACAGTAACCATCTAAAAAATGGTACGTTACGTAGTAAGTAACGTCATATTGTCATGTAATGCGAGTGACATATTTCCCAACGACGTACAGATTGAGCTATAAATATCCACCGAGAAGAAAAAGAAAGAGAGAGACAGAGAGAAAAGAGAAAGAAATGGCCAACCATTTCTGTTACATTTTTTTCCTGTAGTAACATTCAGAATTCATTGCCTCATTTTATTCTGAAATCTACTTCTAACGAAATAATATAAAAAAAACTGGGATTTTCTCTCTCTCGATCCCTCTCTTCAGAAGAGCAGTCACTCCTTCCGGTATTAAAGAAAGCTGCTGCTTCAGAGTTTCAGTCCATTCATTGTACTACTAAAAAGGGAGAAAGGATGGTTATGCTCTTCGAAACCGACCGCAGAATATTACAAACAATACATACCTACCTATTTATATACATTTCGTATACGAACAACACTCCACCGCCATGTCACTACTACGAGCGACGTTAACAGATGATGCTAATCAGTGAAAATGTTTTTTAAAAATTTGGTTCGATTGCCCACAATCTCTCTTGTTTGTAGTTTGTTTGTTGTACACAGGAAAAAAATCTGATGGCACATAAAATGTTTTTATCGTTTACTACTTCACTTAAGTGAGTTTATTTTTTGTACGGCTTCTAAACCTACACATGCAGCAGCAGCGGTTGCACAGCAGTAAATATATTTTCTAGGGGTGGTGGTTGGTAGTTGCTCATTTCATTTGAAAGTCATTGATATCTTACAGGAACACCAAAGTAGTAGTGTAGAGGCAGCAAGAAATAGTTTAGCAACTGCATACTTAAGCATAAAAACGACTTCCTAAGGCTCCGATCGAATAATGATGATGCCATATTCACGAAATTGTTAAAAAATGGTAGACAAATGGAGCTTTAAACGTAGCAGCAGTTACTACTACAACTTTCCTTTCCCGTTCGAGTAATTCTTCGCAGACCGTGTCCGCTCCGATCTAACTAAGGGAAGTCAGGAAAGGAAAAGCAATGAACGAACTAAACAATTTGGAAACCGTAAAAATGAAATGTTAAAATGGGAAATTAATTCAAGTAGTTAAATTTTAGTGCTGATGTGAGCAAAGCAACAGCATAAAAGTAGCAGAAAAAGGATATTTACTGAAAAAAAAACACACCGAAACATTTTTTTTCCTATTTCAAATATAAAAAAGCACACAGCAAAAATGCAGAAGAACCTTGAATTCATTCAAACACAATTTAAAAACTCGTAATAAAAAAAGTCAGTAGGTATATAGTTGGTGATTTCAATATTTTCTTTAGTGCATTTTATTACCCCATGTATCATCATCATCAACATCGTCATCCCCAGCAGCAGCCTTAATAGCACACTTTACAAAACATTTTGCTTACGCATAAAGTACACAATTCACCTCCCAACAACAATTCCAATGCAGCAGGAAAAATCCAAAAAAAAAGTAAAAAAAAGCAACAGCGACCATCTCTCTCTTGTCTTGATCAAGTGGAAAAAATTATTCGTGTACCACCACCAGCATCCCCGTTTACTTTTACTTAATTTTACTTTTGCATTTCAAAAAAATACACGAAAGGAGGCAAAGAGCAGTACGTACGAGTGCGCTGGCAGTGTGCATCATTGTAGGAGAGAGAAAGAATAAAAATCTCCTTTTTCTTTTTTGCTTCATTCTTTTTCCTCTTTCTCTCTCTTCTCATAGTCTCATCTGAATAGAATTTCAATAAAATTCTACTACTCATACTACTCCATTCAGTCAAATCAACATCATTTTTTGGTACATAAAAATACTACAAATTTTCTTCGTTCCTTATTCTTGCCATCATCATCATCGTATTGCTATTATTACCTACTACACGTCATCATCGTCGTCGCCATCCTTACCGACTTTCTTTCCTGGAATGAAGAAAAATGCTTCTTCCTCCTTTTAGTAAAGGAATTTCTTCTTCTCCAGATTTTCTTTCTCTTTTTAGATTTTTTTCAGAGAAAAGAAAAATGTGGAACAGTATTACAAAGAACAAGAAGACGGAAGGAAAAGAAGCCTAAAAGATTTTTGGATGAATTTCCGTCATTCTACGCCAGATTTTTTTTTCAGCTGTGACAATTTTTTTCTTAGAAGCGTAGCATAAGAATATGAGGCAAGCGGGAGCAAAATCAACATCCTTTACATTTCCTTTAGCTCATGTACCTATGCACTGTACCACCGCAATATAATTTAAATTGGAAGTAAAAAAAATGAGATTGGAAGAAGCGACCATTTACATTTTTCACTATTTTCGAATAAATTCGGTTAACATATACATACGCACAGAAAACTTGGGTTAGAGCCGGTAATTGAAAGAATAATTTGATGAGTTTCATGGGTTTCACAATATGATTACTCGTACAATTCTAGCTTTATTTGGGTACTTGGTTTGCAAAGAGGAAACAAATAGCATTCATAATATTTGGAGCTTCTTTCTTTCTGCAAGGTTGGATGAGTTGATTCAGTTGTATCACGTTTTAAGAAGTGAGAGTATTTTCACAAATTTTAAATATGAATGAATGAAAAGAGGAAAGTAAATTTGTTTCTATTCCTAATGAGAAAATTACAGCTTTTATATTTGTAACAACGAAATGGTCAGCTGACTTGTACTTTCGAGAAAGCCGAAATTATGACTTTGAAGGTCTCTCTGGGCTGTTGTATGGGAGTAGGTCAGCCGGTCTTGAAAAAATGGCACAATATCTACACCGAACAACAACAGGCATGTTCAGAGGAAGATAAGAGGGTCAGTAGTAGTCAGTTAATATGTAGTGCGAAGAAGTAGGACTGGACTGACATGACAATCAAAAGATTTAAACTTTTTCTTGGTTTTTCTCCACCAGACGACGATAATTCTACTCTACATTACATGATATACGGGTTCGCTCCTGTCATCCATCCCATACTTTTTCTTCTCTTTCTTAAGCTTATTGAGAAACGTCAGAACGAAATTTTCTTCAACTAAAGCTTCGCCCTACTTACTTACTTATACTTGCTTCTCTTACATTAGCACGAGTAGCAACTAGCAAGTGTAGATGTGTACATCTTATCATGTGATACATTTATTTCATACTTATCTTTTTAATTTTTTGTAAAAGCGAAATGGAAATGAAAGCTCTTCTCTTGTAGCTAAAGGGTTTATATTATACTTGAGCTTGAGCTCCTGTTTGAATTCCCCCACAAAACTAAAACAGAACTTGCTACAAATTTCATTGAAGCATTAAAAAAATCAAATATGTACTTAAGTACAAGTAAGCATGAATCTCTTTATATCTAATCTGTAAAGCCGACAATTATGATGATAATAATGTTGCTGTTGTTGTTGGTCCATTCTAAACTGGTGCTTACGTTAGTTTAGACTAAAGAACCGGAAAGTACTACGAAGAAGCGGAACAGAACTGAACGAAAATTTTTAGAATGAACCAATATACCCCCTGCTGGTGAAATGGAATTGGCGGCGTTGGTGGTGGTGGTTGGTATGTTTGGTGGTTTTTCGTGTTAGTAGTAGCAGCAGTAGTAATGAGTGGGCTTTACGATCATCATGATCACAACCAACATCATCAGTTTTGCTGTAAATATGGAGATTCGAAAAGTAGTCCCTTTAAGGATTTCCTTTTTTTGGCAGACTAGCCACTTTTTCAAATAGGTATACGTACATACTCATCCCTGTGAAGTTTAGCAGCTTGAGGCAGATGGAAGAAGGGTGCTGAGAAAGCAAAAAACTGTAAGTAATATGTACAGCCAGGAAATAGCTTAGCAATCTCACTTTTGCACATGAGAAGATGAAACTGATGATGATGACGATGATGATATTCATGATGACGGTGATAAGATGCGAAAGGGGGAATACTACAACAGCGGCATGGCGTGGCCGCATTGCATCGCCATCAAAGGAAAAGAAAAATTCTCATATGCATACACAATTTGAGCTACAACTTACAACTTCCACCAGAGAAACTTACTCCACTCCACTTCAACACTCCTCCATCCCTTTACTCCACAAAAACTCCTCCAACAGCAACTTCAACTACGCAATATTATTTAGAGGAGAGAAAAAAGTATTAGAAAGTAAAATTTTTTATAATGAAAACTTGTTACGGAGAAAAGGGGAGGAGGGGGAGGCTAAGGCTACTGTGGCTGCTGCCCTGCTCCATTAGTTTGAGTGAAATGAGAATCCATGTTATTAAACTAACCTGATAAGTAAATATGGTGACGGACGGACAGAAGGACGTTTAAGTTTGCATTTTTGGAAGTCAGCTTGTCAGTTTTTTTGCTCTCTCAAATAAAAGAGGATATAATATGGGAAGAGTGGAATAGCAGCAGCAGCAGTGGAATAGCTTTACACTACCTTTTTCTAGTAAGCCCATTTTCTGCTTCTTCTTCATATTCCATTTCCAACTGATTCATTCATTCATTCATTCAGAGACTCTTTTACTTTTAAATTCTTCGCAAAATGCAACAGACACGACTCAAGCTCATCTTCATGAAGAAGAAGCTAAGCCCAACCAACCACAAAGAGAATGAGAAGAAGAAGAAGAAGAAGAAGGAAGATCGAGTGTAGGATTAAAATGATCTTGACTGACTTGACTTATAAAATAAACTTCATACAGCCATATTTTACTATAAAATTAGGGAACTTCTTTTAACATATTATAAAATGCTGATTCCTAAACTTCTTCTTACTATAAGCCCCTTATGTAAAGCGTAAAGCTTATACCACTTTAGTTTTATATTTTATAGTATAAAGAGTGTTTATTACTACTTTTTTCTGAAATCCATCATCATGTAACTTACATGACCCGACCCGCAACGAAACGAAACGCAAAGAATAAAAACTTTTTTCTTCCCTTCTGCTTTACTCTGCTGCTGTACAAGGACAACGAGGCAAATGAAATGGTGAGAAAAGCAAGAAAGTAAGAAAAAAAGTTTTTTTTTCATTCCTTCCTTCCGTTCTCTCCATCCGTCTATCGCAGTAGCATCATTGCCTTTTCGAGAAAAAAAAAACTCGTTTTCAGTGTACGAAAATCTTACTAATGATATTCTACCAGAGATGAGATGAGACGAACGAAGAGGAGAAGAAACAGGAGAAAATTGGAATTTTGACTTGATGATGAATTCATAGAAGGAGAGGAAGACAGAGCAGACAATCTACACATAGAGTAGTGTGGAGCTTCCTTTTACGCAAGTTTTGTGGTGAAGTAAAGTGAGGTTTTTAAAACTGGTGAAAACAGAGAGCTAAAGAACCTCTCCTCAGTCTTTCTTTTTTTTCAGAGAAATCTTCTTTTTCCAAATGGTAAGGTTCTCATGTTTAGATATATATGTAAAAAGAAGTGAAAGTAGAAAAAAATACTCTTTTTTAATGAGGAAACGGGTGAATTTCAACTAAAGAACGACGTAGTAGTAGAAGTAGTAGCACTTCTTCATCTTTCTTTCCCATGACCATGATGATGATCATCATCACCGTCAGCATTTTTTTAAAATATGGATTCACTCGATCAATCGTATCACTTTTGGTTGGGAAGAAAAAAAGTTAAGAACTACTACGGTGATATTAAGGAAGGGAGTCTAATCATAATCATCACATATTTACCTTCTTTATATGCATTAAAAAGTAAAAATGTCGTTATTTTACATTTTTAAATTTAATTCAGTAGAGAGTAAAAGAAACAAGGAAGTATAGGTAGAGGAGATCTTGCTAAATTTGAAGTTCAACAGCGGAATGGCAAGTTATGAATAAAAGGTAAAACAAGTTCACCGCACACAATAATGTATCCACCCTCTACCTTTCTGTCTTTGCCTGTTTGATATTTGAATTTTTGTCGAGTTTAAATTTGACGGGGTATGAGTTAGAAAGGGAAAGTAAAAAAGGGAGAACAAAACTTACAAAATTACAAATGAATACCAACCGCAAAATATTCCATCGTTATTGAACATACAAAACTTATTCACATTAATACTGCTGTACGCTTTCTTCTTAATTTACAGCGTTGCCGAGAAAAAAGGAGTAAGTTCTGATGATTTTCGATTTTTCCCGGGCAGAAAATAGTATTCAATTTCCTCCATTTTATAACAAAATTTCGAGACTTTGACTTTGCAAAATTGATATCGTCAGCTCCTTGTCTATTATCTTGTGCATTGTTGTATGCTCGCATACTAGCATTAATACGTATGTAGCAGCAGCAGATAAACTAAAAATGAGAAGGAATAATCAAACTATTCAAACCGAAGCTTTCTTGTTTTTTAAAAAATTGCACAGCATGAACATTTCTCTCTCTTTCTCTGCAAGACGCCTTTTCGCTACGACTCACACATGACCATAGTAGCAGCAAGTAGTTAGTACGTTCATGCATTTTTTTACATTTCTGCTTTTAAACAAGCTCAAAATATTATTTAAAAAAATGCAAAAGGATTACTTCGTTAAACTTGCTTCCTCGCTTACTTCTGCAAATCTTTCGTTTTTAGAAAGCATTCTTTGCTGCTGTTGCTTCTGGATGTAACTGTAACTAATGTACATTTTGGCAAGAATCCAGATAAATGCAATAATAAGTAGGTGTATTCTTAATATCTACATAGAGAGAAAGAGAAGCGGAGTTGAAGAATGATGTGTGTGTATGTGAGTTGTAGTGGTAGATTTGGTGGCGGTAGTATGACTCAAAAAGAGAGAGAAAAAAAGATAACAGTCACAAATATGAAGCTTTTGGTAATTCATGTGAAACAAACATAAATCAATACAGACAGGCAAAGGCTAGTCGTAGTGGTGGAGAGTTTTTGGCAAGTGGTTTATTACTAGATCGGAGATCTAGTTATGCGATTAGTCTGTTTGTCCGTCTGTCGGTGCTCTAACTGTCGAACGCGTTGACTGATAGCCATG
>JAHZNJ010003374.1:0-16172 GCA_027744475.1 Lepidocyrtus cf. sotoi NNG-2020 | reverse complement strand
TGCTTATTTCCTCTTCTTCCTTCCATTCATAAAAATGACCTCTGGCTCTGCTGACGCTGCGCTGGCTATACGCACCACAGCATAGCGGTTACAAGGGAATTGGGAAGGGAGTAGGGAGGAGGAAGTATTTTTAAAGAAAATAAAACAAAGCTTGTTCCTTGTAGCCATTTGATAATAAATATGCACCAAATATTAATTAGGTTGTTGATTGTTGTTTGCTTCAACTAAAAAAGAAATTTCTGGCAAGTGAAGTAAAGCAAAGTTAGTAATTGCGAAGAAAAGGTCAAGTTTCCAAATGTGGCCAATTCAAATAATCATAACAATATAATGAATCTAAATGTTCTATCATGTCCTGCCAACGTAAGACCAAAATTGAACAAAAATGATTATAATACAGTGATTGATTTCTAGTACAAACAGAAAATACTAATAAACAGGAAGAAAGAAAAAGAATACGAAGAAGTAAGTACGCAAACTCCTGAATTAATGTAATCGCTGTTCAATATAATCTTCAGAAATGGAGCGATTAGTCTATAAAAGTACATTTAGATGATTGAATAAAAAAATAAAACGAAGCAGCAATTGCGCTGCAGCAGTAGCATTTAAGTGGTTTTGGTATTTAATAATGATAATGATGATGAAATGAAGAATAAAAACGTGATGGTTGCAGGTAAACGTGGTCTTTTGCTTGTAATGATGAGCACAAAACAGACATGAACAGAAAGAACTGAAAGCAATAATGCTATTTAATTTAAGCGTTTGTGTTGGTAATATTTACTGAGGAAGTAAAAGACGAAGAAATATAGAAGAAGGAGCCACCCCAATAGCATGCCATAATAGCATTTTCCTTCCTCTGCTGTGAGCTCTGAAAGCAGAGATATCATAATTGTGATGGAGGTTTAGTAGAAGGGCGAGGAGAATATTACATTAAAAGTCTTGCTTGACGATTTAATGCCAGGATTCTCTCTTTCTTTTGCGTTCATTTTACCTGCCGAACCTGCCAAGAAAAGTCAAAAGTTATGTACATTCGACAATTCAACATCAAATAGACTTCCCCACTTTTTTATTCTTCTTCTTCTACTATGTTTCTTGCTGATGTCTCTCTCTCTCTCTCTTCCCCTCAATAACTGATTTATTGACGATAAATGACTTGGCCAAAAAATTATTACTATTTGGATTCTCTTCTCTCCATTGCTAAAAGACGGATGGATGGATGATGTATTGAAATATAATAGTTATTATCGTATTTTTATTACTTTGTGTGATGTGCTAAGCTGAAATTTTTTTCTGGTATTATATCACTCCCTCCCGAAGCTAAGCTAAGCTCTCTCCTTTTCCATTTCTCAAGCAACAACATAAAATCCCATGAAAAGTTGATAGTTGAAGTTGAAGAGAGGAGAGGAGATTGAATGCTGACTTGACTGAAGTGAAATGCCAGAGTAAATTGTCCTTTTCTTGCTGCTGCATGTTTGCTTGGATTTTTGTTGCTGTTTTGTGGATGTATTTATTGCGGATAACATTTAAAAGTTGCAACTTTGCAGGCAACAACGCAGCAGCTTACAATTCACTATGTCATGTAGAAGTTATTGCATAATATAAAACACAAAAACAATTCTATTTGAAGTCTGAGCTGTTATTTCTTAAAAGTCATAATTTTTTTCTTCGTTTCTTCTTCACAATAACAACACAAAAAATTGCACAAGTAGAAAAAAGAAGACTAAGAAAAAATAAATGGGAGAAGGAAGAGAAAGGCAAATGGCTCTTTACTCTTTTCACAATAATGCCAATGATGAAATGATGACAAAAAAGAATTTTCCAGTCGAGCCGAGTAGTTTTTGCTCATGTGCTTGCCTTTCTTGTCTAAAGCTACGTCTCCATCAATCTTTCTCTTTTGCAGAAGTTGCGTTGTTGTTAGCTCAAAAACAATTTTATTTCCTCAACTAAACAGTACTCTATGCTCACGTAAGAGCTGCTCAGAGAGAAGTGGAAGAAAATAATAAGAAAAAAGGATGAAGATAAAATTTCAGTTTATTACCGGTGTTACGTTTTGTGCTCTAATCATAATAAAAAGGCACATCCTGCTTCTTGGAAGTTAATGTTGATGTGCATGTTGTTCTTTGCACCTACAGAGATAGAAAAACAAAAATCTAACGTGCATCATTGTTGATGAAAATGATGATGAAGATAAAGATGGTTATTATCCTTATCATTTTGCGCAACAAACATCAAATAACCAAGTAGTACATATTCAAGGCGGTAAGTGGAAATAATACGATAAAATGGTTATTATGCAATTTAAAATAAATTCTGACTGAAAGTTAGCAGATATTGTGCGTAGGTGATTTGCACATTAGAATTTTTGGCATTCGATTAATAGTGAAAACAAATTCTAAAGCTTTTATTGCATTGATAGCATGTCCTTGTCGGTGATTTCTTTGAAAATTTCCAGCAAAATGCAAAGATTACTGTGATAATTGCAGTTATTAAGATTATTTTTTATTTTTATTGTCATTATGATTACCTCTCCAACACACCACATAGTATGACGGGTTGTTGTAAGTTTTGTAAAAGTAATGTTCTGTACCGCTTGCGTTTTGAATAGAAAGTGAATCATTAACAGAAATCGTTTTTTTTTTCTTTTTTTACTGAACAAAAGTTTTTTTTTCTAACTTCAACTTTCATTTCCAAATTCCGCTTTGAATATTAAAATAAAAATGGAAATTAACCAAAGATCGCCTTTTTATTCCCTTTAAATAAAAAAACAGTCAAAAAAAAGCGGAGGAGGCAGGCGGAAGATTGCAATTATAAACTTTTAAATGACATTCTAAAGTGTGAATGATGATGAGAAGGAGGAAAGTAAAAAAAGTTGAAAAGAAATATGAGCCCACGTACCATTGTATTGTATAAAGCACTATGCGATGAACAACTTTTATTCTCTGAAAATTCAAAAGAAAAATGGCACATGTGCTCGAACCAAAAACAGCAGACTACTTGTAAAAAAACAGGTAATTTTTCATATACGAGTACGCACATTTCATCAACATAATACCTTCATTTTCTTCGAATTTTTCTGAACTTTAAAGTCTCTTGCCAAGCCGAATTCGTAATATGGTCAATGTAAGTAAGGTGGCATAAAGTGAGATAGTTAATCTTCCATTTTTGCTAAAAAAAATGACACAAATGTGTAGTGAGCATTGTTGTTTAAAAGAAGTCTGTCCAATTCTGAGGTAGTACTTTATACTTAATTTTTCTACAGAGACAGTGAGAATGAAAAATGGCATTCGCTTCAACTGCTATGCATTCTTGCTTACATAATATGAAGAAAGAGTGACCATTAGCATCACCAGACTCATCAACATAATTCGTATCGGTCGTTTTTTTATCAACGCACAGATATTCTAGCAAGAGCTATCCACCTTTAAAGATTGCGATTGCGACTAACTGCGACTTGAAAAAACGTCGGCGGCTTTTCTCTGAACCTCTTTTCTCGTAAAAAGTAAAAATGAAGGAGGCTGGAACGGAACGCCTAGAAATAAGATCATCAAACGGAAAGAATTCCTTCAAAGTAAAGTAATCTCTCTCTTCTCTTTTGCTCTTGGAGAAATGTTAACTTCAAAACATCAACTCACATCAGCAGCATCACTTCACCTTCTGAAAGCGTTAAGCTGTGCCATATCAGTTAATACTGATGATGAGAGGGATATGAGATGTGACGAGCTGTAAAGAGGTTTTTTGTTGATGAAAGGCTCTCCAAGAAGAAGAGGAGAGGAGAAGAGAGAGAAGATGAGCACAACTCTCTCTCTTCTTTTCTCTTATCATCATCATTTATTTTAGAATCTCTTCTTTTAAAAAATTCTTGCCTTCTAACATGATGATCATGTCCGTGCATTGTCCAAAAGTAGGCAGATATGCAAAGAAAACAACAAGTCGTAATTTCATACAAAGGTGCAATGAGTACCTCCCATTCTATTAGGATGAGGGAACTCCACTCTCCACTCATCTCAAGAGGGATTTGCTATTCTAGATAATAAAAGTGTGTAAGTATTAGTTAGTTAGGTAGATAGATAGATATTTATTCATTCACTCTGCTTTTAAAGTAAGTAATGTACATACATACATGCCTAATAATATTCCAGTGAGTCTGTCGGTATTCTTATAAGAAGAGAGAAGAAATCGGTAATATCTCGTTTTCACTTAAGTAGATTCAAGATACGGGCTTTTCCCAGTATAATGATGGTTATGATGATGATGGTGATTTAAAGAAAAAAAAGAAGAGTAAGCCGCGACTCTGATATAAGATATTTCTAACTGAAAGATTGTAGCTGTTGTGTGATTTTACTTACGCGCCATGTGAGCGAAGTGAAGTGAACCTGCTATATTTATTATTATGAATATTGAAGAGATGCGATGCAAGTATGTTCACTCAAGTGAAAATGTCTTCTCTTCCATTCCGTTCCCTTTTCTTTCTTCCTTGGTATCTCATCCTTTTCTTCTTGTTCTTTACCTGAGTTTAAATTTGAGTTTAGTTTGTGCTCTTTTATCATCATCGCATCGTCATCATCGTCGTATAATGTGTTACCCATTATTATCATCAAACAAATTTCTTCTGCTGTTCTGCCTCCTCGATTCGTATTGGTTTTGTTGGAGCTCTCTATGCATGTGTGCTTTTGCTGTTGTTGTTGTTGCTGCTGCTGCTGCAGAAAAGGTGATATTTTTTTCTGGTGGTGGTTATGAATCTTTATGCATTGCATGATGCATTTTTCTCAAGGATGATGAGATGACGATCAGCAGAGTACATATTACTGCGATGATGATAAATATTGTATAATTTTATGTATCGAGGTGTGTAGAGACATGTCTTTAGTAATCTATGAAGAAATGAAACTGTAAGGCGGAGTGAGTAGACTTTGGAGCAGAAAAAATCTTTTCTTCCGACTTTGTTGTTCAATTTCCCGAGAGAGAGAGAGAGAGACTCTTCTCTTCTTCTTCTTGCTCGATCATCATTTGTCTTGCAGCGTCAGCAATTCTCTATCTGAATAGAGCAGCAAATAGATAGATGGATAGCTTGAATTTTTTATTATTTCATGCTGGAAGGCTGTATTTTTACTATGTAGCTTTGTATTGTCGGAGTTATGGTAGAGTGCTTTGGAATTTCATGTCGTGCTCAAGCTCAAATACAAAAAGGAAGGAAGATGAGAGAGAAATGTCCATATGTATTTAGTCAAGACAGTCAAGAGGAGGATTCTTTGTTTGTAGTAGTATGTACGTACGTACAGTTGTAAAAAATAGAAATGCGTGCATTTTTATTGTGCTTTATTATTATTACTTCGGCTCTGGAGGATCAGTCAGTCGTCAGATGAAAAGAATTTTTCTGCTTTGTGACCGCCATTTTTCTCGACATTTCGATGGATGGTTAATAATAGAGGAATGGAAAGATAAAAAGGATTTCAAGGGAAAACAACCTGCGCTGCGCTGCGCTAAGCAGATTTATATTTTTTATATTCTTTTATATTTTTTCCATTTTTCCAAAAACTAGAAAGAGAAGATGTTTTATAAAATTACAAATAAAATTCTCTGCAGAACCAAAGAAAAAAAGGACTTTCAAAAAAAATTTGCTCAACATTTGCTAAGTCATCAACATCATAAACTATATAATATGGCTTGTTATTTTCATCGTCAAAATTTAAAATAAGCAAATAAAATGTTTTTATTCTAGAGTGAATGGAGCAAGGAATACGCTACTGCTTTGCTGTTGCTGCAGAGAGTTCAATAAACAAAGCGGAAGTTTTGCGTAAAAGCACTGAAGGCAGTAGCAGTGGTTTATTGGCTGGCTTTAGCGTTCGCTCATTACATTACATTCCATCCTCCATCTGACAAAATTCACAAAAGCTTTTTTATATTCATGCTTCTTGTTTGAATTGACTAGTTTTTATGTATGAAAATGAAAGAGCTGAATTGAAAATTTTCGTATTTCATATTTTCGTCCTCAGGGCATTATTAGTTCATTTCACTCTTATTTCCTCTTCTGTTCGGTTTTTGCTTGCTTGTGGAGGCAAATGAGATTTGAAATTTTCAAAACGAAACTGGCAATCCAACAGAAAAACAGAAGTGGCATTGACGCTGCTTCTATCGCTGTTGTTGTTGCTGTAGCTGCTGTTGTGTTGTTTATTACCAAACTCACAAAGAATTGAACAAGCATTCATATTATTTCATTTTCTCTATTTCTCTTCTGGACTTTTGAAAATGAAATTGCCATTATTGGCAATATAAGCGTAGCTTCTGTAATGATTCGTCTTCGTCAGCCACTCACCATCACCACTCTTTCAGCTTAATACAATACTGCCTAGAGAGAAGCAAAACCTCTACACGTTCGCAGTAATATTTTAGTTCCCTTTCTTCTTCCTCTCAGCCAATTTTCATGATTCTTTTTTTCTCGCTTTTTTGCATTGTCACACAAAAAACCTGAAACAGCTTGGCTTGAATGGAACGAAACTGCTCTTTCTCTGATTTCTGAATAATGGAATGAAATTAATGTTTGTTGAAAAAAAACTAAATTTCTCTTTTATTACATTAAACTCAAAAGACTGGACGATAAAATACGAAATAAGTTGATGATTGATGAAGGTAGCTCCAGTTCAGCAGCTTCGTTATTAAAGCTAAACAGCAGCAAAAGCAGAAGCAGCAGCGTATTAATGTTAACAATATTAATTTTTATTACGTATTACATGGCAATTCCTGCTGACTCCTTACTTTTTCCAATTTTCTAAGCAACAACAGCGGCATTGAAAAGAAAACGGAACTATAAGCTTAAACTAGCCATTTTTATGTGTTTGAATTAGCATAGAATGTAATCAGTGAATCGGAATTTAAAAGGTATGGCAGAGATGATGGAATAGAAAACAGCAATAATTTTATTTTATGAATGATGATGAAGTATTTGTTGCTTCATACTTGTATTCAACTCCTTCCTTCGCGTGTTCCACTCTTTTTGTCGGGGAATATCAATGGCAGGCAATGGCAAAATAAAAGAGAATGTAAAATAGAAGGCTGAGTGAGTGTCTATCATTTCATTTCCGAATGTTTGAAAGTTTGACTAAAAAGAGAAATATTTTCAATAATAAAAATCGCAACGATATAGACTCGTGATAGCTCCAATATTTTATGAATTTGATCGGTTGTAAATGATGCATCAACAGGAAAAAGATGAGAACGTCACTCTGGTATTGGTTTTTCAAAGAATTCTTTGGCTCAATCAACCGAAAAATAATGCAATGCAGGTCAATTCCTGCAACTTTTCTTCAATAGTCGGCAGCAGCAGCAGCAACGCTGCAACAAGTTCAAATTCCTGCGTGCCATGGCCATGCCATCATGACAATACATAATATGAAATATGATTTTTTATGTTGAACCGCGGATGATATTGATAACTAACTACGACCGAGCGGCCGCTGTTGTTGTTGCTTCTTCGTGTTTCTCTTCTGTTGCGTTCAACATTTTGATCATTGATGATGATGATGATGACAAATGATCACGGAAAAGGAGAGCAAGAAGAACGCTACACGGAGCTCGAGAGCTGCTGGTCAATAAATAAGTGGCCAATCGCGATGCTGCTAATGACGAAGTATTTACAATGATGAGTGACTTCATTTTCATTCAAGCGAAAAATAATACTGGATATTTAATATTTACACGGAACACAGAAGATGATTCATTGCACTTAAAAACATGTGGCACGCAAAAAAAAAACTGAAACGAAAATGAAAATGCTTTTGTGGGATTTCGTTGCAATCTTTAGAAAGCGTAATTGTAGACGGGCAAATGTGGTGTTATTGGTCGGCGGGTTTTGGTAACCATATGTGTTGTGGATTGTGTGAATTTTTTGTGGAGTGAATTACTGTCGAAACAAATTTACTGCATTGCGAGTTGATTTGATTCACCAACAAAAAAGTTTTCGTGTTGTGTTGCTTTTTGCTTACATCACATTCGCATCCGATGAATCGTTTGAAAGTTTTTTAGAAGATGCGTCGCGTCTGCATACACTCCACTTGTGCGTATGTTCGGGACTTTGAAAATGAAAATTTTCTTGTGTTTTCTGCACAGCAACATTCTTTTGCACATAATTACGTTTGTTGTACTTTTTGCTGGTACTTACATCTAATCAGCAAACCAACATTATTCTTACAAAGTCCAAAGAAATTACTGGAAGAACCATAAAAAACTTTATGAGAGAATTTTTGTTACGTAGTTCCATTGCCAGATTTTTTAATGCACTCTTGAAAGTCAGAATTTTATTGTTTCAGACTTTCAAAAGTTTCAGTTTACCGAATGATGATGATGATGAAGTAAAAAATATGTTGTGTGAATGTGGTTGCCACATCCGCATTTCTTAAATACCTTTCCCGTGCTAAATCAGAGCAAAAAATTACTAAATTACGCATATGAATGGTTACACACACAAGTCAGAAAAACAGAGCATAGTACAAAACAAAACGAAGTACCCAAGTATATACTCGGCGCGGTGGCGCGTCTGTGACTTCCTCTCTTTTCTCTCTCAATCTGGAGGAAGTTAACTATTTGCAGAAGAGCAATTTTATAGCAAAAAAATGTCGGTAGTCGGGATAGTAATGATGTGGTAAATGAGTAGCATATTTAAGTCAATGTTTATGAGTTAGATAAAGTCATTTTTCTGTAAGATTGTGAATATAATGAATGTGTAAATGAACGCCTTCTTGCCAAAGCTAAGCTACACATGATACAAAGGAAATGGCTGTTATTATAAGTCAGTAGATAGTTGAATTGTGTCAGTGTTCTGTTCAGTTAGTACTGAAGTCTCTCCATTAAAAAAACCTCTGCATTGTTACGTAATTCATGCGAAATGCGAAAGAACTTTAAATTCTCTTATAAGAACTCTGCATGTTCTGTTGTGTCATCGTCGTAAACAATGCATAGTCTCTATAATAACCGGAAGCTCAAGCTCTACTAGAAAATTTATTCTTGGAGTCTTTTCTGTGACAGAATGATACATGGCTGGTACACCCATCCGTCCCTAAAGTAATTAATATTCTTTTATTGTAATGTTAGGCAAAAAAGAAATTTTTTATTGTAGTAGTAAGAATTTTGATTACAATTTATATCAAGATACTTTAGCTGTCAGGTTATTTCTCGGTTTATTTCACCGCGTATGTTCTCGTTGGCAAATCACGCTGGTTTTCTAGTTATAGTTATGATTTGATGATTCTTCTCTTTCTCTTCTGGCTTGGCTTGAGTAACTAGCATAATAGCAGCAGCAGCAGCATTACAAAGAAAAGAAATCAAAGTTGAATAAAATTTTAAGGCGTGCTTTGTTACATCCAATTTTCATTTTTACTTTTCCGTGTAATAATTCTTTCATCATCGGTTTACGTTCGTTTTTTAGCTTTTTAACAAAAGCGTGTTATTTTCTTACAGCATAGCATACGAATGCAATATTTGTCCAAATGGAAGAAATCGAAATTAAATGAGGCTCGCTCGCTTTCCTCTCTCTTGCTATTTTTTTACATTTTTATTCAATTCAATTCCTTCTGATCATGCCAAATAATGTGATGCAAAGTAAGAGAAAAAATTCTCTGAGAAGGAAAAGATGAGAAATAAAATGAAAACAGGAATAAGAATGGAATGAGATTTTGATTTTTTGGCATGCGAGTTGATGATGATCATCTGCATCATCGTCAACTTTGGAAATTGGGATGTCATAGCTCTGTTGTGGTGTATGGTATTATGAATTATTTTTCGATTTATTTGTCGGTCTTCTTGCAGCCAAGAATGCACGAATAGAAGAAAAAATGTGTACAATGAAATGAGAAAGAAGATGAAAATGAAGCGATGAGCAATGATAGGATGGAAAAGCGATTTCAAAATACCTCTGTACGACAAAGAATAAGATGGCGCTTGTTCGCTTATTTTGTTGTCGATGGCATGTGAGATTTGGCTGTTGTTGCAGAAAAACGGAGGATGTATAATTTCTGTTTATTTTTTTATTTGAGATGATTTTGATGATGATTAAAGAAATTGAGGAAGGCAGAAATTAAAAAAGTGAGCTTGATGCAAGCAGCATACATAGTAAAAGACTGGACTGTAGACCGTCTAGAAGCATGTCAGCTTACGTACAATACAATCTGTTTTTAAAGACATCGCCGCATCAAAAAGCAAAGGTTATATGTGTGGATTTTAACGTCAATTCAAAATCTGATCACTTTCATGATGATCTTCATACTTTACAAACGATTTTGACGTGAAGCTTAAATACAGCTTCTTTTGTCATCTTTAGCAGCAGATCTAAGTGGTCTAGTGGTAAAACGCTCGCATGTTAAGCGATTTGATGATGGCATATATGGCTTTCGGAGATTGCAGCCGCTTGAAGGTTCCGGGCTGTTAAAATTCGATACTGTGGAACCTTCATGCATACAAATGAAGCCTCATCAAAGCGCACATTGAGCGAGAGTCTCGGGTTCGATTCCTGGCTTAGATCATATTTTTTACATGTAAGTTCTTAGAATTTAGTACTTTGTCGATTTGACTGGGGCTGTTGCATAAAATGTTAGATATTATGCATTGTTTGTTTTTTTCCTATTATACTGTGATAATGATGATGATTAGAAGATTTTTTTACGAGGAACACAAGGATGAAAAAGGTATTAAGGAAAATCGTGAGATTGTGGCAGACAGCTCAGAAAAGAAAGGTTTTTGTTGCCAATTGGCAAATAATATAATGCAGACTTTAGAGAGAGAGCGAGAGTGTGCTTTCTTCGTAATAATCAAATCATCATCGCAAAAGCACCATTATTGTTATTATGAACATTATTATATCAGATTTTTGTTAGATGACTTTGCATCTTAGACTTTTCTGAAATGAGAACTGAATTGCAGAAGTTCCTCTGTTTTAAAAAAGAAATAAAATGCTTCCTTCCAGAATTTTCTTCTTTTATTCTTCGAGTTTTGTCTTCGAATTCTTCTATCATCTCACGAGCTGCTAAAAAGCCTACAAAACTCGTGAAGTTTGAAAATAAAAATGAAATGAAAGGGAAACTGCAAAGATAAGGAACGGGGCGGATGGACATATCCATGAATTTTTAATAAGCCTTTGGGTTCTTTTCTGGGTCGGCTCGGTTTAGGTTGGCTCTTCTTCCTTCTGGTATGCGAAATGCGAATGATGCATACATACATAGTAATTTTATAAAAGCATCCCTCGCAATCGTGGTATAATCATCTCCCGTAATCATCATCATTTTAAATGCACTGAATGAGCCAAAAAGTTAAAGAATTTGTCTATTTGTTTAATCAGATTTAGTACTTGTCTCTTTTATATTATCTTTCATGGAGGAGAGAGACAGGAGAAATGATATGATTTGAGAAAGAAATTGAGACTGTAGCTTGAAATGGCTTTATCATGATAAAACGTGAAATAATAAAAACACAAAAAGACTTCTTCTTCATTGTATTGCAAAAGCAAAAGGTTAACATTTCTTGAGAGAGTTTCTATCAAAATTATTTCGTTTTTCCTGTACAAATAAGAATACATGAGCCTGGAAAACCTATTCAGGTCAACGACCCTCCAAGACTTGGATTTAACCGGGGTACGAGTCCACCTGAGTAACGGCGCCACTTCTGGGACGGGGACGACCAAAAGTCAGAAGCTGAATTTGAATTCTTCATCGATGATCCTCGGAGGAAACGATTCTTTCAAGGAGGATAATAAAAAGAAAGGAAAGGATGGGAAAGGGAAGCAGCAAGATGAGAAGAAGTCTTCCACTTTGAATTCAGCCCTGAACTTAGCATTCGGTCCAAAGCGTCTCGCTTCTGAACTGTCTTTCTTACGCTTGGGAGGAATGCAACTGGAGCAGAGAAAGAATGTCGTGTGGAAAAGTACTGAAATCCTTTGTAATATCCTTCCGCTACTGGAGAAAGGGAAACTGACCCACGTCGATATTAGTCTGGATCGAATGACAGCGATGGATGCCGCTCATCCGGCGAGTGGAGGCCAACTTCCTCTGGATGAAAAAGGAGTTGGGAAAATGTTCAAGATTTTAGCGAGTCAAGTACCCCGTCTCCAGTCTCTAGTCATGCAGCATTGGAGGTTAAAGTTGACGGAGAAGAATGCCAAAGATTTCGCCAAGAGTTTGGCAAGCCTGGGTAACCTCTCTGAGATAAATTTGGATCATGCCGCCATCACCAACGAGAATTCGAAGAGAATTGATCATTTAGTTGTACAAAGTTTACTTATGCACTGTAAGGGAGTTAACGAGATCTCATGGGCTCATTTCGATTCCACGCAGTTGATGCCGTTAGCCAAAATCATAAATGATCATCATCAAGGAGGGAGACTAACTTTGAAATTGGAGGCTACCCCACTTCCAGCAATTAAGGAACTCATCAACTTTAGTCGGACTTTAACTAACTGCCAAATGGAGTATATTGGCAATAATACTATTGCTGTTCATAGAACGAAGGATAGGACAGAACATTTGATTTCTAGATTAAGAAGATTTCTTTAGAGCAATTTATGTTACAATTTAAATATGTTTTTAAATATTACTATTATATATGTTGATTCAGGTATGTGGAAGTTCTTCTTGAATTTGATGTTCTGCTGACAATCAGTCTGAATCTAAAAAAATAACTCGGTGTGTGCTACTTTTATTTAATTAGCAAATTTAATGTTTATCTTTATTTGTCACGCTGCTCATTTATGCAGAATAATAAATACAATCATGCATCTTATAAGTTTTTATTAATTCAAGTTAATTGAAATAAATAAGTTTTGAATTAAGATTAACTAATAAATTGTTGAAATACCATATCGTTTCGTATCGTACTATTAATACTACCAATAATTAATTTACCAAACCACGAATGTGATATGAAAAATAGATTTGTATGTTTATTTATGATTTATAAGTAAGTACTTATTAGTAATCATAATTTGCGATGTTCAAAATAGGTTAATTATTTAGTAATTATAATTATTAACTAAATTCGATTAATAATTTAAAAATATGATTAAAAATAGCTGGTAATTGCATGTGTTCCCTCTTGTTAGGATTACAATTGTTTGAAATGAAAAATGTGTACAAGTTTATTAATGAAATACCGTAGTTTTTTTGCTAAAACTTTATTGTATTTATCAATGTTAATCAATTAATTCGAAATATTAGTGTTTAATATCTGGCCAGTAGTGCCTACAATCAAAACGTGTGCTCCAGCAATAAAATAAATCGTATATATAACAAAATAAATAAATGTTTACCGTGTGATTAGTTGACAATCGAACATTATTGTTCAAAGAATGTAAAGAGTGGCTTCAGAATTTAACTTTACTACCTATGTATGTTTATTGAGAAAAATGAGTGGAAAATATATTGAAAATGTTGTTATAGTACAAGTTTATGAGTAATTTTACCATATACTATACTGACAATTTGCATATCGATTCGAGAAAATTAATTGAATATTATAAAATAAAAATCAACCTATGTGTGAATAATACATTAATCTTATTAAAGCGACAATAAAATAATCACTAATTATAATTTAATGTTACGAACACAGATTAAAAGTTTGGGTACTTTCCAATTACTTTGAATCAATAAAGTTTAATAATT
This sequence comes from Lepidocyrtus cf. sotoi NNG-2020, assembly GCA_027744475.1. NCBI lineage: Eukaryota > Metazoa > Arthropoda > Collembola > Entomobryomorpha > Entomobryidae > Lepidocyrtus > Lepidocyrtus cf. sotoi NNG-2020. The sequence continues at coordinate 2,535 of JAHZNJ010003374.1, read as the reverse complement.
GACGACTTTTAAAGAAATAAATATGAACTGGAAAATAAAAATATAAAATAAATCTTATAAGAAATCTCGAATTGATTTATTACTAATTACACACATGCATACCCACAGATTTACTGTAAAAATGAGATTTCAATGTTTAACTCATTGTTTCATTACATGTCAACATCACTTCTCGCATTAATTTTTACAAAATGAAACCATACCAAGTAGGTTTTTGTATTATTAGAGGAAGTAATTTGCAAATGCTTCTCTTTTGTACCATCTATTCACCCACTGAGCTAAATACATCCAAACTTCGTATCAAACTCCACGGCAGATTGAAGATTGCTGTCAATTTAAATTAGGTAGTAAAAACTCGGGCCGTTATTTGGCATTTAGCATATACGTTAAGCAAGTCAACTTCTATCTATTGTATTGAATCCATCAAATACTCAAAATATTCTTGATTGGCACCAATATTCTGTCTAAGACTCGACCTGAATAAAATAAAAACAAAGTATTAAAAGATGTTTCCACATGCCGTTCGAAAGCTTTAAAAGCTCTGCCACGCTCAAGCCGGGAAGCATTTAATCACATAATCAGTGACGCAACATTCACCGCTAATATCTGCTAAAATAAATCAGCATTTTCAAAATGACCCATTCCAACTTTTTGTCTTTTATAGTAACTTGGCTGGTCTTGTCAGGATTTACATATTTCTGCTCTGCAAACCCACCAAATATTGAACAATATCTGCTTATATATATTTGGCTTTAGCTCTGGAACAATATCTTGAAGACGTTGATTCCCCAATGACGAGAATTGGAGGCGCAGGTCAATTTGATGGCTCAACTTGCAATTTGTCACCTGAGCTTCAATCACAAATAAAAAGTTATCAACCCATCGTCGACAAAATTATAGAAGCCAGTACGAGAGGTGAGTATCGAGGGAAAACGTACACAGACTTGGCTAATTTTGTCGATAAATTCGGTTCCAGACTCTCAGGTTCAGATGCTTTGGAGGAAGCTATTTCTTACTTGGAAGAACAAATGAATGAAGCATCTTTAGACAATGTCCATACTGAAGAAGCGATTGTTCCAAAGTGGATTAGGTAAATTCCTATAAAGTTTCAGTGAAACAGTCGGGAAATTTAAATCGCAATATGTTTTTAGAGGGAATGAGTCTGCCATGTTATTATCTCCTCGCCAAACACCTTTATCTATTCGGGGATTAGGTTTCTCTGTACCAACGCCGGATGAAGGAATCACTGCCGAAGTCGTTCTTGTAAAATCGTTAAGGGAAATGCAAGGAATGGGTGAAAGCGTAAGAAAATGTTTTTGAAAGAATTTTAAAAAAATATCTACCTACGCATTACAAATCTGTGTTTGCGGAATAATTCTTTTACTGGAAATGAAATCTAAAAGTGACAAAAATTTTATTTTGTGTTTCCAAAGTTATCAGGGAAAATAGTCGTCTACAATTCAAAATCTGGAGAAGGCCCTCTCCACTGCATATTTGGAGCAGCTTGGGCAGCCAAGATGGGTGCAGTGGCTGCACTCGCTCGCTCAGCCACCTCATATTCCCTCTACTCCGTCCACGCTAGCGTACAATTCTACGACGAAAAGGTTCCAAAGATTCCCATAGCTGCTCTGACACTTGAAGACGCTGACATGATTGATCGGATGATCTCTCGCGGAGACAACGTAACAATCCACCTTACAATGACAAATCTCGAGAACTCTGAAAGAGTCTCCAGGAACGTCTTGGGAGATTACCTTGGCCATGAATTTCCAGATGAATATGTAATGCTCGCCGGACACTCTGACAGTTGGGATTCCGGAGAAGGTGTTTTGGATGATGGAGTTGGTCCAATCCTCGCTCTAGAAGTTATCAACCTCTTCAAACATCTAAATCTCCAACCAAGACGGACAATTCGTAATGCTTTCTTCACGGGAGAGGAAGCTGCCTTATATGGCGCTCGGAAATACACTTCGGATCATAGTTCCGAGTTGGGTTTATATAGCGCCGCGTTAGAAGCAGATTTTGGATGCTTAAGAGCATCAGGTTTGCTCTTCGCTGGAACTACAGAAGCTACTTGTATTGTTCATCAAATCATGAAATTGTACGAGGAGGACACTAACGCCACTTCTCTTCATAAAGTTAGGGGAATGCCCACAGACATTTACTTAATGAACCGGGCAGGTGTTCCTGGAATCGTATTGAATGGGGATGATGGACGATATTTCTGGTATCATCACACAGCAGCAGATACAATGACGGCTGTGGAGTCTTCAGAGTTGGATAAATGCTTGGCCGTTTGGGCTAGTACTGCTTATGTAATTGCAGATCTCCAGGAAAAACTTCCAAGAGAATGATAATCAAATGGATGTGCTCTTGTTCGTGATCATGAATTCAGTTTTGTATTGATAAACACATTTTTATCATCTAAATAAAGGCAATATTACTGGAATGCTTATAGCTCAACATCAACCCAATTTTTTATTTCGTTTAATTCTTTCTTTTACATTTTGGTTTTATGTTTCGCAATATTGCATT
>JAHZNJ010003373.1:0-12389 GCA_027744475.1 Lepidocyrtus cf. sotoi NNG-2020 | reverse complement strand
TTGGCGTACATTCTCATAACGTCTTCTACAATGTCAATCAACTGCTTTTGCTGACGTTTGCGGTGGATTTGCTTTGTTTGGGGAGAGACGTGGAAAAAATATTGTTGGGGGAAGGAGAGACAATTAATAATGTAAGTTTTTTTTTGTTTTAATTAAGTATTGAAGTGCAAAATTTTATTCTGGCTGGTATTTACGTAAAATTTGAAAATTGTTCTATTTGAATCATTAGGGGATAATTGTCTACGTGAATCTAAGGCGAAAGCTAAAGATTTTCGATATGGTATGGCGATATAAGCTAACATTCCATTACATCAAGAATATAACGTTCTTGATGGAGCTCTCTGAGTTTCTCATGGGCTACTTGGATGATGAACCTATGCATACAATTGTTGGTCATTCTGTTTTGAAGTTATGGATGTGGTGGTGCTTTGCCAGATTTCATTCTATTGTGAGATTTATTTTAACTCGTTTAACTCGATTAAGTGTAACTTATAGATTTCGATTTCTTTGTTGGTAAATGGTAATTGGTAAAGCATTTTGTTTTATAATTTTCTTCTTTATTTTCAAGGTTGAAAATGCTTTCATGGATTGGATGGATTCAAGGCTTTGCCAGACAAACAAAACATGGCAGCAAAATGATCCCTTACTCGATAGCGAAAAATTTTATTTAATTGCAGCAAGGAATGGAATAAAAGACAGGCCAATTGCTTTAAAATGTGGATCCACTCCAATTACGTATTCCTTCTTGACATCTGTAAATATTTTACGAAACAAGCCATTTGCTTTAACAGTCTCTTGGTATAATACTGGGCTATGGGGTGATTCTACTGCAGTCACGATCAAATTGAAGAAATGTATATTTCAAACGATTAAGAAAAATAGGACATTCGTCACATAATCGAATTGTCACGTCTCCCGTTTTAGCCACACCTTTCATTTACTAATTCAGTGAAACCCTAAGAAAAAATCATGCACACCCTCCCGTAACAAACAAACATGCTGAAATATTTTTACTGAATACTGTTAGAAATAGTACAAATCATAAAATAAACATTATCAATAGTTTTGTGTGAAATGTTCTCAAAAAACGAATCGGAATTCAAGAAAAACTTCAAGACCTATCCTCACAAAATGCAGCTAAGAGAAATATTACCAGAGAATTCTGACAGCAAACCAATTTCACTGAATTTGCTTGCATTCAATTGGAGCTACTACTTCCTAATATTTCCCTTGAAAGTCAAGTGGGCTCCCAAGAAGAAAGCATACTTTCCAGTGACAAACAAACTGCAACTGGCTCTTTGTGGCGTATTCCATTTACTGATTGCTACAGTACAAATCAAATGGTTTTGTGCACTTGCACAGAATTACACTACAATAGTGGCTTCGGATTCAAAACCATTGGTAAACCGGATAACGCAAATTGTCCGCTGGAGTTTCACTAAAGTGTTTTCATTGGTTTGCATAAAATCAGCATGGCTAGATAAAATCCTAATAATGGAAATGCTTCAAGCAACAACAGCCTTAACAAAGTCAAGCGGGATGAACAATTCAATTGCCAAAACATCAAATAAAAAAATTCGTAATTTTATTGGCATGATGATTTTCATTGTACTCGCTCTGTACAGTTACTTCTCGAATCTCCACTATGCTTCTCAGGCTAGAAACAGTAATAGTTCATCCTCATCTTTGAGACATACTTTCCAAATTGTGGAGGATTTATTTGCAGTGGTTTTGGAAAGAAATGGATCCCTCTGGAGAAAATTACGGATTGATTTGGTCGCGCTTTTTCTTGCAATGTATTCCCATATATTTTCTCATGTTAATCAAACCCTTTTGTTATTGTTGGCTTGGGATTTGACCATTTTGGGAAGAAGTTTTAAAAGAAATTTGGAAATGGATAGAGTTCATACAAGAAATGTAAGTTAATTAAAAACATTTTCAGCAATTAATTTATTATTGCTAAAAATTATCTGAAGTTTAAATGGTTGTAGGGAATAACCAGCTACATTGAGCTAAGGAGGAAGTTGATTTCGATAAATCTAGCATGGAACAGTAAATTGACAATCTATTACATCAAGAATTTAACTTTCTTGATGGAAGTCTCTGAGTTTCTCATGGGATATTTGGATGATGAGCCACTCAATACAATAGTGTGGAATTCAATAGTGGAAGTATGGATGTGGAAGGGTTATGCGGGATTTCATTCAATCGTAATTCACAATCCATATTTTAAAATTTGAAAATGTTAATGTATAATTTCCTATAGTTAATTTTTGTGTTTGTGTTAATTGATTACAATTTTGAAAGGTTGATCGTACTTTTATGGATTGGATAAATGCCAAATTATTCCAATCATATTCGATGGAATGTCATACAAAACCAGCAGCCATTACTAGCGATAGTGAAAAGCTTGACTTAATATCAGCCAGGAATGAAATGCAAGACAGACCAATTGCATTAAAGTGTGGCTCCACCCCGATTACCTACTCCTTCTTGACATCAGTAAAAAATTAAACATAATTATATTTTCATTAACAAACTAATGAAATAATCTCTGAGGATTAGATAAGTGCTATATTTTAAAATTGGTTTTTAATTTGTTGTTTTGATAGTCCCTTGGAATAGTACTCGGATATGGGGTGATTCTGTTACAGTCACGATCAACTTTGATGCAACATTAAAATAATTATCTAACTTTAGCCACTTACACCTTAAATTTACAAAATTAAATACCAATTTCAGCTATTAAGCTGAATAAAAAATTAAAGTTCAAAGTTTCATTAACTGTTGCATAGCCTTCAACTGCAATGTTATTTAGCATTTGGACTCTAAACCTTTAAAATGGGGACTTTATCCAAGCCCAATTCTCAATCTTTAGATTTCAAACATTCAAAGCATCATTTTAAAGAAACTGAAAACAATGACGACGACTCTGGTCACTCGCCCACTTCATTAACTTTAATCATCTTTAATTGGAGCTATTATTTTTTATTAGCATTTCCATTCAGGGCTGCATGGCATCCCCAAAAGAAGGTTTTTATCCCAGTCGCAAACAATGTCCAAATAATCTTCTGTGTCATTTTTCATTTTGGTGTTGCTGCCATTCAAATTAAATGGCTCTACAGCCTCGTGAATTATTATCCTTCCATAATATCTTCGGATTCAAAACCGTTGGTCAACCGAGTCACACAAATAGTCAGTTGGGTGTTCACTAAATTTTTTATTTTGGCTTGCATAAAATCTGCTTGGTTTGATAAAACTTTGATATTAGAAACGTTTCAAGCAACGACTTTACCAAAACCGAAATGGGAATCCAGCATAATTTACAGAGCGATCTCCTCAGCATTTATGAAATGGTTTATTGGAATATCGGCCTTCATAATTTGTTCACTTTGCAATTACTTTTCCGTTCTTTACTACGCGAGTCTCTCAGATCCGGACTCATCCATGAGGCATACATATCAAATTGCTGAGGATTTAATTGAAATATTTTTAGAAAGAAATGGATCCTACTGGAAAATATTGAATGTTGAGACCGCCTCAGTTCTTTTCTCAACGCAGCTGCATAATTCGTCTTTGGCTTACACGTGGATTCTGACGGTGCTTTGTTTGGATTTGATTCTATTGGGAAATGAATTTAAAAGAAAATTGGCACTGACTTCAATTCAGAATGTAAGGCGGTTTGTGAAAAAAATTAAGTAGATTGATTTAAAAATATTTAAATTAGTTATTAATTAATGAAATTTTTGTTCAAATTAATATGAGCAGGGATTAAGCGGGTGCTTGGAACTAAGACGGAAGTTATGTGTGACAAATCTGACATGGAACTTGCGAATAACTTTTTATTATGTAAAGAAACTATCTTTTTACATGGAAATATCAGAATTTCTGATGGGGTATCTGGATGACGAGCCCTTTTTATCGTTAATTTTCTATGGGGTTCTGGATCTTGGAATGTGGTGGAGTTTTGCTAAATTCCATGCAATCGTAATTTTTTTATTAAAATAAAATGTTTAATTTATTCGGTTTTAGATTATATAACGGATTGGGGTAAACTGAGAATCTTTTTATTAGGTTGAAAATGCTATGATAGATTGGATAAATTCTAAGTTCCACCAAACTTTTCATTCTTCTTCATCATCATCACTTTCATTTTCATCTAAAGGCTTCAATCCAATGAATGATTGCGATGATAAGCTCGCATTAATTGCGGCGAGGAACGAGATGCTAGATAGACCTATTGCAGTGGTTTGCAGTGGAAGCGTCCCAATTACTTATTCATTCTTGACATCCGTAAATAAATTTAAGAAACTAACAGTCTTTAAATTATAAAAAAACTAAAAATGTAAGTAGTAATCCCTTGAAAATTAAACTGTTGCATTTTTAACTGTTTCAGTCTCTTGGGATGATTTTGGGCTATGGAGTGATTTTATTGCAATCGCGGATAAAATAATAATTTCTGTAAGATTGCAAAATGTACCAACAGGATTTCCTTACGTACTGAATAAATATACGTTCATAACATAATAGTTTTAGTTTTAAGAACAGGGATTTTTTATTTTTATTGCACTAATAGAAATGTGCGGACTAATTTTTTAACTGTCGTTATATAAATATTTTAATATAGATTTTTATTCTCTCTTTCTATAATTTAGAGCACACAAGGTATGTGATCCGATCCATTCCTACTTTACCTGCATGCAAATGATGAAGTAAGTCACCGTTAGTCCAAGCATCTATAATAGAATTGCATATTATGTACGTTAATTACGTTAATAATTATCTGTTAATGTTAAGATGATTTTGCCATTGTTTTTTATTTGCTGTATTACTTACGTTTGCAATTAAAGAGTAAGTTATGGGAAATATGTTGCCTCCTTTGATAGCAATAACATTAGAGTCCACTTCGTTCACTATAATAAAAAGCTCATCTAAACCAAGCTGTTTCCGATTTTCATACACTGAAAGCCACTTTTTAAAGTTATTCATCTGCGAAATTGAAACCCCATTATGAGTTTAACCTTGCATAGTTTTTACTTCAAGTAAAATAGTGTTCGTAGTATAGTAAGTAACGTATTTAAATAATCTGACCTGATGGCAAATGTCGGCCGACAGGTACAAACTTATTACTGTCTTAGAACAGAAATACGACAGCGTCAGAACATTCTTCCAGTCTAACTCCTTTGCCCCAAGTACTTCGTCTGGCCCAGTAGCGTAATACACGATGGTTTCCAATAAAAAACACATGAAAATTTGGCCGAACGACGAGTTTGTCATTTCAGAGAATTCTTTCAGTGAAGAATATTCCTTTCTCACATCACCCCATCTATTGCAAGGCTTTGTTTCTTGATTACTCAAATCTTTATTCTTCGTCATCCGTGAAATAAATTGTTCGACAAGCGACCTCATCGTCAAAGCAATGATAACAACAAAGAGAAGAATGTATGATGCCAGTAGTCTCCTAAAAATAATTACCTACGTTTTTAAAAAAACATTTCTACAAATAAATTGAGTTCGATTAAAAATATATTTAAGTTTATATTTGATACCGATGAAAACGACCGACAGCACTAGCAATCCCAATAAATATATTCCAAGCCGAGTCCCCACTAATCTTATTTCCATCATTTACAAAGAAAATGTAGTTTCCAATTGATTTCATTCGAATCCACCACCATTCCAAGCTCCAGTTTGAAATATGTCCATTTCCCAAGAGGGATTCCAATTTTGCAGTTCCAGGATGAGTAATCCACGTCATTAGACCAAATACAGTGGAATAAATGAGGAGGAAATAAGCAAAGATTAGATTTCCTTTGTAAATGCTTCCAAATAAGGATAACTTTGGCTTACTCTTAAAAAATTTATTAAAAGAGAAAGAATGTTGATGTTCTAGAACGAAATCAACTACATTTATTAATCTTTCTTTATTGAACCAGAAGACTTTTAAAACGCAAAGTCTGAATGCTGCGTCTGGGAGCTCCTCTGCAAACACGAATTGCATTCGTGGGTTCTTCGAATCTTTTGGAATATGTTCCCTGATACCCTGCAAAACTACGAAAAAATGAAGGAATGAGAGAAGACAGCAAATTATTTTCTGGGGCAACCAAGACACTGCTTTAAAATACGGATAAACTTTGTTATTCCCAGAAAATCCAATAATGTTTTCATTGGTCAGTTTTAACCGGAATGGACAAAGGCAGAGATAATACGCGAAGTTAAGGTAAACTCTAAAGTAGACTGTGAGGTTTTCCATTTTGTTTGCTTGTGATTGAAAATTGATTTGGGAGTTTGAAAAGTTCCTAAAATTATAAGAGAAATCTATGGATATGTGATTATGTCGACGTAAGGCTAAGGTTTTGTCCTTCATAATTGGAGAAAGTCCATCGAATAATTTTTATGAATATTCTGCAATTTTTTGCCTCGTGTCTTAAAAGTGCAAAACACGGGTGCGTCGAGCTAAACATCGATTAAAATTATGGTATATAGACATAGACACAATAAAAATTAATGATGATTTGGATAGCGATCTTTTATTGTTGAATTGAATACCTAGCATTTTGCTTTCGCCAGTAAGTAACGTTTTTTTGTTATCAACTGCTTCCAGTGCCACTTATCTCATTATCTCATATTGCGCAAAATATTGTAAAAAGGTAAATTTCATAATGAACAATTTCCAACCACGTTATGTTTTGGTTACTTTTGTAATATTTTATTTCAGATTATACATACATAATTATTATATGAGGACAATTAAAAACAAACTACGTGCGTTGTGGAAAAAGTTTAACTACAATAATAATAATACATTACATATTATATTATGCAATCCTATTACGGTTTCCTTTGTCACAATGCCATTAGAAGTAATGAACCTCAACCTGTGCAGTCCCACGTAGTTCGTATTGGCAGTATTCCGTTTATTTCACCTGGACACATATTATGAAGTATGTAACGGTTACTCCAAGCATCTAAATAATCATTATAGAAATTTTAATAATATCATTGTCGTTTTTGACAAATAATATTAAATGAGCTCCAATAATTTACGATATCTTGTTTACATTTGCAATCAAGGAAAAAGTAATTGGGAATACATTGCCTCCCTTCATTGCTATCACATTTGAATCCAGCTCGTTGAAAATCATGCAGAGCTCATCTGATTCAATATTCTCTCGATTTTCATCAATTGAAAGCCACATCTTCAATTTATTCATCTGGCAAATTTATTACATAAATAAATATTTATACGACAAGCCTAAGCTTCCTTTTAGATTTAAAAGCTTAAGCATTCTGATCGTTTCTTACCTGATGACAAATATCCACTGATATGTATACAAAGGTTAGCGTTTGTAAGAGAAAATATGCGAAAGCAGAAATGTCCTTCCAATTTGCTACTTTTTCTCCAATTATTTCATCAAAACCAAGAGCATAGTAAACTATCGCTTCCAGCAAGAAACACATGAACATTCCTCCAAACGAAGTGTTTATCATTTCAGACAATTCTTTAAGCACAGAATATTGTTTCCTCAAATCATCCCAATTGCAATCTTCCTTTTCAGTTGAACCACTAAGCACGGTTATGATTTTATTAGATGGGAACTGAATGTCTATGCATTTCTTAAATTGCTCCACAAATGACCGTAATGTAAAAGCATTTATTATAGCCAGAACATAACAATATGGCCCAATTATCCTCCTGAAAATTAAAACGATTATGATTATATAGTAACATAAATAAATACTAGCCATTTTAGCAAAGCCTTAGCAAAGTAAAATATCTTTCTAATTACCTATGAAAAAGACCGACAGCTGCCACAACGCCCAGAAACACATCCCAATTTTCATTTTCATTCCAATTTTGATCATCGATGAAGAAAATGTACTTCCCAATTGATTTGATTCGAATCCACCACCACCCCAAGCTCCAATTTGAAATATGTCCATTTTTCATTGAAGTTTCCAACTCTGCAGTCCCTGGGTATGTAATCCAAGTCATTAGAGATAAAGCAGTAGTGAGAATCAGCACGAAATACGCGAAAGTTTTACTTCCTTGATAGATTCTTCCATGCTTGCCTGGTCCTTTAAACAATTTTTGATTATCTGAGACAAAATTCACTATGTTCAAAAAACTTTCCTTATCAATCCAGAAGGTTTTCATTAGACAAAGTCTGAATGCTGCTGATATGAACTCCTCCACGAAGACAAAATGCATTCTTGGATTTTTCGATTCTTGCGGGATATCCTCCCTAAGTTCTTTCACAATGAAGAAAAAATGAAAAAAGGAGAGTAGAAAGCAAATGATTTTTTGTGGTAGCCAAGATTTAGCTTCAAATTGGGAGGTAATGCTGTTCCCATTGTGATTATTGGAATACTTTAACCGAAAGGGGCAACAGCCAAGGTAATAAGCAAAATCTATAAAAACTTACCGTCAGGTTTTCAGTTTGAGAATTATTTTGGGAAATATTTATGAGGGTTGTAGAGCTTCCTATATTCGACTTCGATGACAATCTTGGGGAATTGTAATTCTTCCGGGGAGAAAAATTTTCTATCATGACGATGTGCAATGGCTGAAACAGCACAAGCCTCTCATAATGAGCTTACACAAAATTATATGAGTTCAGGGGCACAATCAGCTAAGGCACCACGTGAAGAAACACATCAAGATCAGAGCTCCCATCGCAGTTTTTTTGTGGTCTGCGGAATGGCTGTTTTCTCCCAAGGAGCACAAAAGACTACCTTCATTTTTATTGGACATAATTATGCAGCTTTTGTCAAAAATAAAAATAAAGTTATTATTCATTAAATCTTCATTGTTATATCAATTTGTAAAAGCCAATAGTTTGCAGTTTCATTCTTTTACTGTTGCCGTTGACAGAAAATTAGATAACAACATTCATTTACAATTCGTTCATAACTAAAGATTGAGCTTTAATAACTAGTGATTGAGCGTTTCGGCGAGTAAAGGTTTAAATTAAATTATGGTTTCATGAGAACTAGAAAATATTGCATATCAAGACAGCGTATGAGAGTGGAACACAGTCACAGAGAGACTAGAAATTTCTCAATTAGGGATTGATGATTGATTTATAATTCAATTCTGACAATATTCATCGTTGCCCAAAACTTTATTTACCAAATTTAAATTAAGCCATCAGAATCCTCAGTTCTGCTATGCTAGTCGCTGTAGGTCTTGGTCTTTCATAGACAATGCTTTCTCTGCAAAAGAGGGATAATATAATATTAGCATGTGAGTATTGTGAGTGCAATGCCATATATGATATGTAATGCACACTATTGCACACATCTACTTAGTCCCCTCCCATGATGCGTACGTACTGCTTCCATTTGTGAAGAAGAAAATTTTTCAAGTTGTCACGTTAAAGTAAAAAAGTAACCGTATACATAATTTAATGCATCACCAATTCGCCATCATCATCATCATCATCATCAGTGAGGCAGCAATAATATCAATATGTCATATTTCGTATTTGTCTTGTGTGACTGTGACTGGTGGGTATAATAGATCTTCATAAGACACAAATCACATTCGTTTTGTACACGAGTAATAACTGCGATTTGGTTGTAGCAAAACTGACAGGGAGCTTAGTCAGTTTACGAGGAACTGATAGCAGGTGATACGCGAACTTAACGTTTGGCTTCACCGAGTGCGAGTGGCATAATTATACCAAAATTGTCATATTAATTCATAATTTGTGTTAAATGTTTCATATTTTGCACTTTTTGGCGTTGAAACAGCGATTTTAAAAAAACTTAATATGCAAAACTTGCTTTACGGGTACGACATTCGACAGGGTCTGGGCCCGAGTGGGCTTTGCGTGAAGCGTCGACCGGGCCCGGGAAAAGCTATGCTCTTAATGGAACTAGGTTTTTGCTGTTCAGTTTTGTTTCCTAGGTTGTGTTTCATTTATATTTTGGTATTCGTCTTTTTCAAAGACTGGAGAATGTTCTTGGACAACAATATAAGCTACGCGGCCCGGCTTTATAATGTATATTACATGATAATTTAGTTTGGAATTTCTGATACTACCTAAAATGCTACCTAAGGGCCCTGAAACAAACGTTTTCTTCACTGAAATCGAGTCAATAATGTCTACTTTAACTAAACGGATGATTTGTAACTTTACATACAAATTCGCTTTTATCAAATATCAAGTTGAAGGGTGAAAAATTCAAGCCTTTGAGTAAAAATAACTATTTATTTTTAAAAAAGATTTAAATAGTAAACACCTTCGTGTTTAATCAATATTGTCATCACGTGGAAGCCGATAGTTGTGGCATACAGAATTGGCATTTTTGTCAAGCATTATTACCGCCATATTGCCAGGTCTCGTAGCGTACAAGTCCAAGATTTATCAAAATAAAAAGAACACTCTAAACGTCTGCTTGCAAGTAAACCAAATTAAAATGCTCAAGTATCAAACTGCGTCAAAATAAAGCAGCAAAAGTTTACCCAAATTCCCTGACTGTGTTGTAAAGAGGATGTCTACTAATTTTACTTAGTGTTAGTATCAGACAAGTATACCGGGGTTCCTTCTTAGTACACTAGGAAGCTTAGAGAGAGAATTCTTAGAGAACATTTACATGCGTCTGGTTTTTGCCTTTTCCTGAAAAATTGGAGCAGCTGTGTAGTAAAGTTTTGGTTGGATTTGGAAACCAAGAGTTTTAAATTTTGTACTTTAAAACTGTAGAAGAATACATTTGCTGTAAATTCTCTGTATGTTTCTTTCTTACACTGTGTTGTTACCTCATGTTGCTTTTTGGACTCTTTAAGAAAATCGGTTTAAAATGGTAAAAGTAGCAGCGGTTTAGCCAAATCAAGTCTTTATTTGCTTCCATAAAAAGTAACAACCGCGTGCGCATGGAAGTGCAAAAAGGCAATGCTACCCGACCTAATCTTCGTTACGCTGCATTAGCAGGAGCTACGTGCAAAACTAAATGCATCTGCATGTTATTCCGCACGTAGTTCCTGCTAATTCGGCGTGGCAGAGACTTCGTAGCGTCGCTTTTTCGCACTTTCAAACGTATTTGTCCGATTAATTAATACAAACCAATCAATAAAATTTAAAATTGATGAAAGTAGTAAAGCCCATTATTTGTTTTCCCAAAAGTGTAAAATTGTTTTTAAGATTTTCTATGGTTTGGATAAAATGGAAATTTCCCCCCAGGTATGTCAATTCGGCGGAATATCCTTGTAAGCCTCCTTTTTCCTTTCCGATTTGAATTTTAATTGCTCTTCGTTTGATCCCATCCTGAATATGTATTTATAATCGGGTTTGCAAATTCAAGCCACGCGTTGTTCTCAGCAACAAAGCAAAGCATTGAAAATGTCGCCATCTAACCAGCCAAGCTGAACTACAAAAATCCGGACCATTCTATAAAATTTTGACAGGGAAATTCAACAACAAATCCACGCACATATCCTGTGACCAACAAAGCTTCCTATTTTATTCTGCGTCTGCGCAGTATTGCTATGCTAACTACAAGAGTAGTAAAACATGAACATGAGTGGGTATGTAGGAGTGTTCGCCCCCATTCTGATCGATAGGCAAAAACAACAGCAAATCTATCCTTAGTCTTTTAGAACAAGTAGTGTTGTAACTGTCATAAGCAGCAGTGCGTAGTACCGTAGCAGCAAAAAAGTACTGTACAATCCTGTAGATAAACGAGTTGAGTTGCATAGAATGAATGAAAGGGTAGCTTACTAGAAAACGCTAGCAAATGGTAGCTAAGCTTAGCAAGGCGATAATTTTTAATGACGCTATCTCGGTTGCAAAATAAATCAAAGTAGACTTACTTTTTGCACTACGTGGAATTACAATGTCGGGAATCAATTAAGTGAGTTTTTGCTTTTTTAAAAAATAAAATTAGTAAATTGAATTTAAAGACTGGAACGTTTCCAGCAAAATTTAAAATGTAGTTTGTATCTCCAAGCTTTCGGTTACAACTTAAAATTGCTATTTTTGACGGCAATTGCAAACCGATCGCAATTACAAGTACTATTGAATAGAATAGGACTGCTGACAAATTTACAACTTTTACCGTAACAAATCTGCTTACCACATTTCTGGTCAAGCAAATAATATATTTTTTTTATATATAAACCATATAATTCAGTTAATGAAAGTGGAATACTGAATGAAGATTTCTAAAAATATTATATGGTAATGCTGAATATATTATTATCGGTGTAGTCGGCTGATTTTATTTTTATATTTAACTAGGGATTAAATTAACTGTTAATAAACACAGCATCTTTGAAGAATTATTTGCTAATTAATGAGAGTAATAATACAAGCTTTTATCAAGAATAAGGCAGTGTCGCTGTAGATTGATTTTAATAATTGTATGTATGCGCGGAACAAGGTGTC
>JAHZNJ010003372.1:0-16763 GCA_027744475.1 Lepidocyrtus cf. sotoi NNG-2020 | reverse complement strand
GTATGACGTGACTCATATATATTTTAAAAGTTTTGCAGCTTCGCGGCAGAGCTTTTTCTTCTTTCTTTACAACCCTTTTCACAATAATGCTTTCTCTCTACTCTCCAGTAGTAGTAATACTAGTGCACAGGAGTAACAGAAGTTGGAAAGCAGCTCTCTCTCGCACGACAAAAACTATTTCCTCTGATGTAAACCAGATATAAAAAGACTCCGTCTTTAACATTCAATTCAGAGATCGAGGAAATGAGTCCCAGTAGCGCATTAAATGGCAAAATAAAAAGGCCTTCATAGGTACACATGGGATTGGGAGTGTAAAGACAGCATCCCAGGGTCAAAAAAATTAACTCACAGTCCAACTGACGATGCGAGAAGAGGAAAAGGGTTGTAAAGAAAGAAGAAAAAGCTCTGCCGCGAAGCTGCAAAACTTTTAAAATATATATGAGTCACGTCATACACAAGTATACAAAAGAAAGCGTCCACAAACACTTGGAAAGGAAAACATGGAAATGGAAATAAGGTTCTCTTTGAACTGGAAACGACACACGAATCTTTTTAGGTATCTCCAGCCACACTACTACTACTAACTGCTATTACTGCTGCTGCTTCTGCTGCTACTTGATGATCCTCTGTACACTGTCAAACAAGAGAAATTCAGAGAGTGGAACAAACATTTCTTTATGAGAAGAATGATGATGAGAAAAAGCTTTATATGCATTCAAGATATTGACTTAAAAAGCGTCAAGTTTCTCTTCTTCGGGCATCATTGCTTGCAAAAAACACAATAGATACTATTATCATGGCCATCAACACATCGTAGTCGTAGTAGTTTACTCTGCTATCCTCCTGGGTTATGTCTGTTTACTTCAAATGGTTCTTGTTTCACAATCCTTTTATCATTCAAACTGACGCTTAGCGTTTTCTTGCACGAAAACAGACAATTACTGTTTATATCTACGAATGCGAAAATGTTGTTCTGCAAAGATAATTTAAGGAGTTGCCATATTTTACATTGCTACGTAATTCTCTTCCTCCTCCAGAAGAATTCCATTACCATTTACAACACGTACGAGCGATTTTGGAAGAGATATAAATAAATATTCTGCATCGTTAGTTAAATTGAAATGGGATTTAATGTATTCTGAAACATTAAAATTGGTTTCGAGTAATCATGAATTACATCAGCAGCTCTCCGATTCCCAAGTAAAACGAATATTTCTTCTTCTAAGACTACAAATGGAAATAGCTAAATGATACTCTCTTACTTTTAAACGATGGGAACCGTCATCGAAACTATTTTAAGCTGCAGTGTAAGTAGTTGTACCGTAGTCCTATCTCAATTCATTGGAAAGTTGATAAATCTGAGTTGTAAAAGAAAACGAAGCTCTAATTACTAAGTTAACGCTTTCAAAAAGTAGGTAAGCAGTTTGCGCCTTAGTTTCTTTCAAATCTCCTGTGTAAACTATATTTTGACAAACTTAATATGTCGAGAGATTTGGACAAACTTTTTGCATTTACATTCAGCATAGACTACGCATTCACACTTTTCACACCCCATTTTTAAAACTAAAATATTAAACATCAGCTGAAATGAAAGGAAATGCTTAAACTTGGTTCAATTTACTATGCACGTTACAAATACACCTTGTTTAGAAAAGGAAGAAGAATAGAAAAAGGGTTGACAAAAAACTTTTTCCAGGTTTGAATGATTTCACTACGACTCCGACTCCGTATTTCTTCTTCTTCGTTTTTTTCTCAGGAATTCTTAATAGAGAGAGAGAGAAAGAAAGACTATGATTTTCAGCTTGTTTACAATAAATGTGACTTAGCAGGACTAATATAGAATATTCCTAAAAGATGAAAGAGGAAGTCAAGCTGGCAGTGGAAACGAGGGAAAGAGAAAGCCTTTCTTTTCCCCATATCTTAAAATATATCTGCATCCCATTCATCCAAATAAAAGGCAACAACTGTGAAAGCTTTTAAATAAAGGCTACCTGATGGTTTAAAACAGCAAGCAGTGCAACTTTATTTTGGATGCGAGTTGCGTTGCGAATGGTGGAATAGAGACAGAGAAAGGCATAGGCAGTTGACAAAAAGTTATGTGCTGCATTTTACTCTAATACATTTACCGTCTGAGGGAACTAAAAACGAATGAATTAAATGAATGTCTTAAGCATTAAACACTATCTGGAAGTGAAACAAAAGAAATGACATGTCAGAGGAAAGTGAATGAATTCGGAGTGGAAGTGGAAAAATGGCCTTGATGGAAATATAATGTGCATACATCAAGAAAATGTTTTCTTCTCTCCTCTGTGCTGCGAAGGAAGTAAAACATGGAGCTCGGATTGCGTCTTTTCCTGTTATGAATGTAGATAGCTTCCGCTCCCTGGCATAGCACATCATCTTGTAATAATACGAAAAAGGTTTCTGCTGCTGCTTGCTGATGCCTTTCTTTCCTCACTTCTTCGTCTTCTTCTTTCTTATCATTATGGCTCCTTGTTGGTCCACATTTGTATAAGTTACTTACAGTAGGCTATATGTGTCTATATTAAGTCCTACTTTTGTTATTAAGTATTGTCACCAGCCAAGACTAAAGAGTTACTTTGGGAATTCAGCAGGTATCTCTCTGCGTGTATGTAAGTACACGACTTAATGGGATGTCATTTTGGCTAAAATGTTTTTTTTTTTAAAATACACTTTTACTTATACATCACTTAGTTCTAATTGTGCTGGAAAATTCACCTGTACTATTTCTACTCACTCCCTCCCACTACTACCTCTCTCGTTGACAGGAACTATCTCATTTACTCAAGACAAAAGTTTATTTGCACAGTTTGAAGAAAAAATGGAGGAAATTGCAGGAGTTTTGTTACTGTCTTATTTTAGTAACTGATTATGAAATACTAACTACTCACGGAAGTTGACATCCCTAACGAACCGGAATAATTGCATTTGTTTAATGTAAATGCTAACGTCTCTAATGCTCGTCTCCTTTTTTTTGGAACAGCCTACTTTCGATCTGTTTAGCGCAAATGGATGAAAATGAAAGAAACGCATTTGGAAGCGGAACAGCTAATAACGCGGCTTATTTTTTACGTTTGGTGTCGTCATCGTCACAAGAACGGGAAGTAACTAAACATTTGTTTTACCTAAGAACTAAACTACCCGCACTTCTGACGATTCAGTTGTAAAATAGTTTGCCGCAATGCGATTTTGAAAGAACCAAAAATAATTTTTTTAATTACACAATATGAACTATCTATACAATAGATTTTAAAGCAAAGGAAAAGTTGTAAAAACAAAAGTAAAATCTTTTAAGAAAATACTTCTCAACAAAATCTGAATCTGTGTCAAATCAAAAAAGACAATTCAGCAATAGTATTTAACTGGTAGTAAAAAACCTGCTGCAAGTTTATTTTCTTATGTCGAATTCGACCTTTTCACTAAAACCTCTGGACGTGACCCTCGTTGTCCTGTCAAAATTCGATTTTGTAAATTCTTTACAAAACCAAAAGAATTTTCTGCACCTCTCAATGTGTATGCTATACAATACAATGCAATATTGTCTGTTGAAATATTATCTCACATCAGACCACTATGCACTATGCACTATACCAAAATAGCACAAGCAAAGCAAAAACCTTGAAACGACTTCAATCTTTTGGGAATTTACCAACGGATAAAATATTTTATACAATGCAGTTGCTGGTACAAGTAGTGTTACAGTTAAATTTTTTGTTCACTACTATAAATTCTCCTGCATGTACATTAAGCGGTTTGAAGAAAGCAAAATAATCAATGCGAGTGACATGGTGCACTAGCACTGTGCACTACCACGGCTTCTTGTAAAGTGCTTTTGTATTGAAAAAAATATTTTTTGCAATCGAATAATTCAATGGAATTACTAAAGTAAGAAAACATAATTGCAGAATGAATCACAGTCTCTAGTAAAATGATATTCATTGTTATGTGGCTTCATGCTAAAAATCTTGCAATTTGTTAGTTTTTGCAAATTGACATTTTACAAATTATCTATTTACCACTAAATAGACCTTGGATTGGCATTTTTATATTATCATATATTTTGCGCCCTTGCCAGTCGCACCTAAGACTCAATTTGAGCTGCAGGAATTTAACTTTATGGACAAGTTTAATTAAAATTTGCAGGAGCTCATTCTGGTATTCGAGATAAGACAATCGGACTGCTTTATGGCTGGACATTTGCAGTTTTTTTTCTAGTTTCTGTGGACATGTAACTTGAGAAAATGAAATGTATCCTGTTTGGCTAGTTTCCTTCCTTTCCCTTTTTCTTTCTCCATTTTTTGCAAGGGCGCTTCCTTTCTTTGTGATGATGGAGATGAGAAATGAGGTTGAGCCAGGGACATGATAAAAATCCTTATTCACCATCGAATTCGTCATTCCAGGAGGATTTCTCTCTGGTAGAATTGTGATAAAGTGGGATAAGAATCATGTGAAATGAATGAGTGGCTTTGTTCACTCTACCCTTCAAAGCCATAAAATTCCCTTCCTCTGTAACTATCATCCACAATCCCAGAGAAAAACCTGTGGGTGAACCCATACGTTTTGTCATCTATCTATTCAAGACAAAAAAATGCCAAATATATTTAGTAGAACCGAACAGAACAACCACTACTATTCACGCACTGGCTTGGCTTACGTAATGCATAGAGAGAAAGGAAGATAATCATACAAAACAATGTAGTAGATATGCATTTCACTTTCACTATAAACATCATTTTAACAGAAAGAAAGTTTTTACGTCTCTAATCGTAAGAAGTATCTTATTATACTTGCTACTTGCTGCTACTATTATTTTTTACAGGGGAAAGGAATTTCCTCTCTTCTGAAACAAAAACTAGTACAGCACTGGAGTCTAACCGTCTGTCTATTCCCGTCATGCGGTAGGGTTACCTCACAAAATGTTCATGTTTCATATTATATTAGTGTTGATATTTGCTACTTTTGCTGCTGCTGCTATGCTGTTGCTACGAAAGGAAAAGAATTTCTGGATTTACAATATTGAAACTTGAAATGAAATGACAGAAATCAAAGGGCCATGAAAGTACAACGCCACATTTCCTTCTCATATATCTACTTCTACTACTACTTTCTTCTTTCATCCTCCCGTCTAATCTTCATCATCATCGTCATCAGCTTAGTTCAAGTTTCATAAAAGGGTAAAGGGGCAGCAGTTAGTCGAAAGTCAAAAGATATTACTGAATTTATGTACCTATACCTATATTTACGAGCGAAGCACAGGACGTTACGTTCCGCTGTGAGTTTCAAAATGAAACCACAGATTCTGAAATTGTCAGTGAATTGAACATCCCACGTATTCCATTCAGCATAATAATATTGACTGAATGCGAATGTGACTCCTGACATTTCAACAGATTTCAAAGAATTTTTCATCCTTCTTCACTTTTTTCCTCTCTGAATGTACTAACGTACTTTCCATGTCGCTATTTTTACGGTGTGCTGTAGAAAGCCAATATAAAATTCTTTCTTCAATTTGGTTACTGCCTAGCGTCTACTACTTAAGTATTTTTGCAGCTTTCAAGATTTTCCCAGTAGAACTAGCATAACAGGAAGAAATTAAATTAATTTTACATTAAGCACCACTTCCCTTGTTTCAAAAAATAATATGCCTGTTGCTTTCATCATTCTTTCTCCATTCTTTTCTATTATATTAAAACGTCTGTTTTTTTATTTTTCAGACTTGTTTAAGACATCCCGAAAGTATTTCTGCAAGGGAAAACCGTGATACAGTCTTTTGCCAGATGAGAAGAGCCATGGACCTTATCCACTACGTTGTGAAAGACGGCGTAATCGATTCTGCTGCCTCTCTTGTCGCTTGTCCATCCGCAACTCAGCCCATCAGAAATCCTAAGGAGGTATGAAATTGAAATTGTGAATATTGTGCTATGTAGTTTCTATTTTGACAATGTATACGTAAATAACAAAACGACAACAAAACATGCACTCCAACTTTAATGAAGATCAATTAATTTAGTAAAGTGCTCCCAAAATTGACAAAGACCATGCTTAAAATTAAACCCTTCTTCCTTCCTTCTTTATTCAGAGTTAAAAAACACAATAACATTTTTAAAGACATTTTTGTCTAATCGAATAAAGTTCGGAGGTTAATTAGGCATGCTTAAATTTTATAAGTAGATCCTCTTAACATTTTTATAGATCATTATAATGATGATCTTGATGTTAGTATTGTTGACAGATTAATGCTCTTATTCAGTCTCTTCTTCCAGTAACTAATCTTAATTACGAAAACAAAACAAAAGTAGCTCGTAATTAGTAAACTTAAGCAGTTAATCTTGTCATAGACAAGTAGATTGCTCCACTTATTTATAAGAAGGGGATCGTGAGTGCTCTCTTTTTTTTTGGAAAACATTATTCCAAAAGAAATATGCACAAGCTGGTATTGAAAGATAATACTAAAAAACTGCTTTGCTTAACTTAAAGACGCTGCTCTTTTCCCTTTTTTTCTTCATCCATTTTAATATATTGAGCTAAGCTGAACCCTGCTTCCTAATTTATTTTTTATATAAATTTTCTAAGCACGCATAGTAAAGTATTGTTTCCTTCACACACTGGAAAGTATTCATGGCACATTGCCTCCAAACTGACAGACACTTTTACTTGCTTTCCAATAAAGTATGAAGAAAGGGAAACTTCCCACATCTTAGACCACCAGAAAACAATATTTTGGCTTTATAACAACAAAACCAAAACGTCGTAGCGTAGTCTCACCCTGTTCAAGCACGAGCTGCTCCTCGCCAGCATCGTATCAAAGCCACTCGTTATACGTTTTGCTCATTCTTGTTTGTAACCATATTACTTACATAATATCAGCTTTCACCAGCCGCTAATAGAAAAGGAACTAGTCAAAGCTAAGGAAATTTGAAGAAGAAAAGCAGTCCAGGAGAGGAGACGTGTAAGAACAATATGCCAGACACCACTGCAAAAAAAACTGTCGGAGAAAATACTCATTCTTATTATGATTTTCAAAAAATATCATGTATCCAGTGCGGTGTGGCCTTCTCTTGTTATTATATCTGTATAAAGCAAAGAATAATGAATGGATTTGATCGTTTGCTCTATTATAAAAATATGTACATATATTTATATACAACAGTACTTATGCAATTACAAAGTGTACCAACAATAATTTTTAAAGAGTGGGCTTTGTAAAGAGCTTTAGACAGTATTCCTCCTCTTTCCTCTTAAAAATTCGGCAATATTATTCTCATCCCCCTCTTCCAGATAGAGAGAATGGTTTCTGGCCAAAAATGATATTATGAGGGATCTGTATTCTGTATTCTTGCAAGACCACTCGACGACTCGCCTCTCTTTACTTACCCACTATTAGTAGAGTAAAAGTAGTGATATAAAGTCAATGTGACTGTTTGACAGAATTACATATAGCCAGACTGCATCTGTCCCCAAGTTTTTTTGCTTCCGTTTCCAGTTTCTTCAAATATGTAAGTTATAAATGCACCTCATGTAGAATTCAATGCTTCTCCTTAGCCGTTTTCTTATACGTGATACTTTCTCGCGGATAGGGTTTCACACGGAAAGAATAAAAGGAAGGTTTTCTCGTCTCTCGGCTGGTTTGCCGTTTGGTTCGTTGGTTAAGAGAAAAAAGCAGTTCATCAGTTTGACCCTAATGGGTCATTCGAGGTTTCTGTTACAACTTTAACCTCCTTACTTTTTTGTCTCTTCTCATTATAAGCCAAAACACAGACCAGTAGTATTAGTAGTAGTTATAGTATATTCAGTATATAATATGTACCTTCTTATTGCAATAGTTAATCGCACTACATATAGCAAAGAAGAGGCTGAATAAGGGAATGAGTTTAATTTGAGAGGAACGTGACTTGTGCTTGAATTCTGTGAAGAAAATCGGAAAGGAAAACAATGAGAAATTTATCGCTCTGTTTCATTGTAAAAGGCGTACTAACAATAAAAACGAATAACATTACAAAGAACACAAAAAATGTTTTCCTGTGTTTGTTTTAAAAAGCATTGTTTTCCTGTAGAAAAAAAGAAAAATCATCATGATGACTCAAAGTGAGTAGGAGTAGGAGTGAGCTAAGAGAGCTCGTATAGTAAATTCACTTCGTTGACAATATTCGTAGCACTTTCGCATTGTCACCAGTCTCCACCGCACCACCACCTCCACTCCACCATTGAATTGACCTGCATTGCTACTACTACTAAATATATATTTTTTTAGTTGTTCCACTCCTTAACCTCGAAGGTATGCTTTAACACAGTTCGTTTGTTTATGTGTTTTGAACGTATTACTATTTTTATAGGATGAATGGGATGGGAACCACTCGGTGAGCTCATCATTACAACGCTTTCTCGACCAAGTCGAGGTAACTAAGATGACTTTTGTGGGACCACAAGGCAATTTTACACAAGCCAGACAACAACTTCCGGCTACTCTAGAGTTCATCCTGGAAAGAATACAAGTGAGTGAAAGTGAAGAATGTATAAAAAACGAGATTTTTTATTACATAATTCTCCGTTCTTTTGTCAGGCAATAATACAATAGTAATGCGCTGCTGCTGAGTGAAAGTTAAAAAAAGTAGGAAAATGCTCCGGGGGTCCGGTTGCCAGTAAAAATGTAATGTCGGTCATTATCTCTCTACACAATATGCATAAAAGTAGTGAGTAGAGTGGCTCTTGAAACATCTAACAATAAGCACCACACAATAATATAATATGCATCCATTAAAATACAAAGAGAAAGGAGAAAATATGCGCGTAATGATCTATAAAACCTTAGTGTTATGGGCTTGTGTTGATCTAATTGTCTCAAAAGATGTTTTGCTGCATGAAAAATCTTTAGTTTAATGTTATAATAAATTGAGTTAATAATAGTAACTTTCATTCATATTCTTGTAACTGATTTTCATAGCATTTTACTTAAGAATAAGCCACTGGTTCGGATTTATCTTTATACTTTTATTATACATCGCAGTGCTTAAGGACGTTTTCTGGTTTTGAAAGTGGTCTCCTCTTAATCTTTAATGTTTTCTTTAATTGTTTCAGGACTTTACTGATTCCGCATATACCACACATGAGCATCGAGAAAATATACTTTTACTCTGTGATCGGGTGAGACTGCAGCTGAATCAGTTGCTTAGGGTCGGTCTGCTCCACGTAAGTCACTAAAATATTTAAAATTCTTTTGAAAAATTCACTTAATATTGTGTAAAAAATAAATAAATACAGACGGATACATAACCATTTTTAAAATCCATATTGAAATACAAAATACAAAAGCTCAACTTTTTTATTAAGGTACTTTTGAATAACGAAAAAAATGCTTTCACAAAACGATACCCTAAACACTGCCACTGCTACTTATGGCGTCATCCTTTTTTAAATGTGTGCAATATGCTGTGTGAATTCATGCAGAAAAATTCTCATTCCACAAAGTATTCAGCAGATATTACGCCGCCGTTGTTGCAGCAATGAGCTAATAATATATGCGAGAGAAAATGGAAGGAAATATTATTTGAACTGGAGAGAAAATATTTTGCGTCTAAATTGCATCATCATCTCTCACATGAGCAACGTAATATTGCATTATAAAGAGATACTTTCCTTTTTTATAAAGCAGAGCTCTGGCTCAGCAGAGACTTTTTAAAGCACAAGACAATTTCAGGGAGAAAGAAACGAAGCATGTACCATGTAGTAGGTAGGTAGGAAGAAAGTAGGAAAGGGAGACAGGGAGAGTGAGAGAGAAGACTTTTGCTTTGAAGGAGAAGCAACAGCGAGTTAAATGTAATCATCCTTGCACAGGCTTCCCGAAAGCACTTAAATGTACAGCATTATAATATGTACACAGCAGCAGCAGCAGAGTGGCAACAAAGCGTAAAAAAGAAAGGACCGAATTTCAACTTACTGCGAATCACACACTCACTCAACTACTATTACTAAACTAAAACCAACTACAGTAACCACATGAGAAAATGGGAGTGAAGAAGACGGATGCATATAAATTTTTAGGAAAAGCTGAGGAAAAGTCATTTTTGGTTTAGGAGTGAGGTACCATTGACGTCATCTCGAACAAAATAATATCAGGCAAAACGTGGTTGTTGTAGTAGAGAAGCAGTTACAGTAGCTGCAGCTCCTGCGGTGCTCTCCCCACCAGCACCATCACCGCCATGGTAGGAGAAGAAGAAGTAGTCTAAAAAGTTACAATATTCCCTTACAATTTAAGAGGACCAAAATGACCTGACTATTGGCCAAGTCGTTTTGTATAGATAGCTGTTGAACTACTTTACGGAGAGGAAAAGAGAAGTATCGAACCACACAAAATTGGGTAGGAAATGAGAATAACATAGTTTGCCGCACAATGCTCTGCTGAAGTAAAGGTCACATATTTCATCCAATTCTGAAGAACATCACTACTTAATACTACGGCATGGCACTACTACTGACGCCGTCGTTGCTGCCACCAACAGAACTCTCCGCAATGATAATGACAGCCAATAAATGGTTTAACGAAAGATACATTTTTACCACCACCACCACCTTGTCATAAGCATCCTTATCTATTGCAGTCACCACAAAAACCTACATAGATTTTCTAAATTTGCATGCTAAGGGACCATGTCGTCCCCGTCCCTGTTTATTCTTTTTTTTTTGGAGGAGAGAGAATATTCTCTTTTCGAAATAACTTTATTTGACAATACTTCTCCATCCAACCTCAACTCAAACCTGCTTCCGTTTCTTTACGTAGTCAATCTTGAAAAATGAATCTAGATAGATGCGGAGTTTCCGTTTATAAATTGCATCCTTTCATTCTTCAAATCTGAGCAAATATTTCAGATAAAATTTCTTCCTATACAAATGGGATATTATTATGCTTTTGTGTATTATGTATATTCGCAATTCTTGCTGGAGACAGGTCAATGTGTCAATCGTCATTGTACATTCAGTGGTGGTGAATGGCGAATCACTTTATGGTCGTTTGACAAAAGACGTGTTCATTTTTACCATTAACTGTAATGGGTCTTGTGATGCAATATCGGAGCACAAGCAATTGTGACGTTATCTTCAATTCTTTTCGGAGTAAGTTATTTATGATGCTTGTACTGCAGCTCGTCGTCATTTGATTCTCGATTTATTTCCTGCTCTTAAGTGCAAAAAAAGTTTAAATAAAATTTCGAGAATACCAAAAGCCTTCTACAGTAACCTTCCAGTATTGCTGTTTTCTGTTTTTTTGTAGCCAATACCTGCAAAGAGTAGATAAATCACTGTTAAATGAACATTATTCTACATTTTAATGTAAGTTTTTAACAGGTTATAGCAATGCAAACATCGTTCTTTACAATAAAACTTTCATATGCCTATAGTTAAAGATGATAAATTGAGCATCTGTTTTGAAATCAGGTCGATGTAGAAATTTTAGGACAATAAAATGCTCCAGTAAGCTCCTGTTTCCTTTTCCTAGCCAAAAGTACACAAAAACAGCAAAAGTTGTTTTAGCGTTTAAAATACAGTGTGCAAGAGAGAAAGTTTTCACTTCCGGTTTTGACTGTGTTATTTTATTGTAGCACAGAACTACTATCTCTAGCACCATATCCCATTAATTTTCTTATCAGCTATTATAATTGAGCTAAATATGACATTTATTTTCCATATCTGTTGAGCGTGGAATGTCTCACACACAGCAAGAAATGAAATTGTCTCACACAATTTGATCGTCTTTTCTTCACATATCTGTTGCATTATTAGAAGGTACAATATAAGTTAATTTGCTGTACATCCGTAGTACGTATCTATTGAGCGAATCTTCTACATATTCTTCTTATTATGTTAACTTTATTGAATTACTTTGGCAAGAGATAGTAAAGAAAATTTGATTAGCTAAGTTCAAGACAAAAGATTATATATTGCAAGAAGAACATAGCAAGAGCAAGAAAATCTCAATTTTTTTTTCTTTTTCAGCATGAACAGAAAGACAGTCCTTCCAGTGAGCTAGAGCAAGCAATTGATGGTACTGTGAAATCAGTTTACGAGCTTCGAACCCAACTGCAAGAAACAGCCCTCCAGCAAGTAAGTAGGAGCCGTACAACTTTCTCTTCCCTGTATTATTAACTACAATCGTTACTTCGTTACAGCCATATAATAATCTAATGAATTCCAAAAAGTTTTCCCGACATACCACCGTAACCTTTTATTAACTACTCATTTTATATAAGTTATGAGTACGACCTTCCGATTCCGTTTTACTTACTTTGACTTTACAGCAGAGAAGAGAGAATTCTGTGATTTTTTTGCTGATTTTCTTCAATTCGGAAAATAACTGATATTAAACTAAACATTTTTATTGTGGTAATAGGCTTCCGAGATGATAAGTTCTTCCAAAGAGGCATCCGACTTAGTAGCAGTTCTAAGAAATACGGCGCTGACGACGGATGCTGATCGCCTTGAAGAAGTTGCAGAGAATTTCACGGAACATCTAGAACATTCACAAGAGGTAAGCTAGTACCTAAGCTAATTATTTCATTTAACAAGACGGTAATATAATCGTCCAAAGAATTTTATAGACTGTCGGTGCTGACTGCAACAATAAATATATCAAAAATACTACTGACGCTCGCGTTCGTTGCAAGATCGTCAACATGAAAAATGTTTACTTTGGAACTTGTACCTTTTGGCTGGTCTAACAGTAGCTCCCTTTTTAGCAACGTGTCCATCGAATCTATTGTCTATAGATGATTTAATGGGGCGCCACTAGACATAAAAGAATTTCGAACTGCTGGCTCCAGTTTCCTCATTTGAAATTATCCTTTCTTACATTATGTACATGACTTTGGTTTGTCATTTTATTTTATGTGTTTTAGGCAAAATTGCTCTGAATTTTCTATGATGGCCTTCTTCAATTCAAAGTAGTGCTAAAGTATTTTACCGAAAAATCTTTCTTTACAATTACAATATATTCGGAAGTATTGGGTAGAAAAAACTAAGATTTTAAGCTTATGAACATAGACGATTTTCTTTAAGGAGCTATACATATTTGGAAACGATGATGTTCTGGTGGAAAGTGAAATTTTCAAAGAAAGGGCTCCTCATCTTAGTTTCTCGTGAATGGTCTATTGACAACTTATTTTTATCATTTCGCCACACCCTGCATTACTCACTAAAACTGACATGTTTAGAACTTTTGCGATTGGGATTTCTTCTTTTTCCTTGTGCCCAATTCCAGAGAAAAAGAGTAGTAGTAGCCAGTATCATGCAAAGGGAAAACTTTTGCAGTTTCTTTCGAACAAAAGAGAGACTATATATAGTATTACTTAAGTATAATACTTAGGTATTCACTAGAGTAGAGAAATCTATAAGTACTTACTTTAGAATGAAGTTAGAGAGGTATGTATATAGAGGTGTACATTAAGTGATCCACAACTCCCACACACACATACCTCAATAAAGTAGAAGAACCGACTGAATTATTATGAACAATGAGTACTTTTTTCCCTACGATTACTTTTACGTATGTACGAGCAGTACACTGTAAAATTCTGTTTCAGTTCAGATAGAAAACAGATAGTCTGTCATTTCCACTAGATTTTTAAGGAAAGGACGACGATGAAGAAGAAGAAGAAGAAGAAGAAAGTTCCTACATAAAAAAAGAATTCTACCTACAACAATGTACGATGAATAA
Source organism: Lepidocyrtus cf. sotoi NNG-2020 (assembly GCA_027744475.1). Lineage (NCBI taxonomy): Eukaryota > Metazoa > Arthropoda > Collembola > Entomobryomorpha > Entomobryidae > Lepidocyrtus > Lepidocyrtus cf. sotoi NNG-2020. The sequence continues at coordinate 3,040 of JAHZNJ010003372.1, read as the reverse complement.
ATGCAAACGAACATATCCACCTATTCAGTTTTTAATATAAGGTCACAGTGAGGCGCCTGCATGCTTGTGTCTTTGTATTTACTCCTTTCAACTGTCCCAAACAGTTTTATGTGAAAAGTAATTTCATGAGAAAAGTACTGTGTCAGAGAACAACTTTATAGCTGTTATTTTACTATTAGTTTGAAAAACTTTTTGAACTGTGTGTGTGCTGCTTTGGCTTTCTTTCTTTTCAGTGTTGGTTTGTCCTACTACAACAAACTACTGAATGAATATACATTATTCGTCGAAACAAATTAATGCTAGTTGAAATGGAAAGATAACAAAAATTCAAGAGATTCGAGAGATTTTCTGTTTTTTTCCTTCCCTTTCTTTGTGCTTAACTACAAGCTCACTTCTTGAGCAAGAATAGTTACTCGCATAAAATATATTTTATTCGATAAAAATAAGTGGGGCTAACCTACAAAGTTCCAAATGAGTAGCAGATAAAGTTTTTGCATTAATTTATATTTCCAATAAAAGGAGAGAAAGTACTGCGTGTAAAACAATTTGAAAATAATAATAATTTTGTAATAAGAATGTGATTGTTTATGGTTTTATTTCATTAATTTTCCTAAGTTGAGACATATATTAATATCGGTATTTGATGATTTGATTTGATAAATTTAACAATGTGAACTATGTAAATATTGTAAAAATTAGTCTCAGTCTCAACTATTCAGTAATTCAAAATACTAAAAATATTAAAATCCACTACTTTAACATTTTACCTTTTCTACTGTGAGTACACAGCTTCATATACATATAAGGATTGTTGGTTTGTCGAGTCGTTTGATTTTAATTGATTTAATTAACCACCTTAAAACTCGGAGTTTGATTTTGAACATTTTTTTAAAACGACTCCTTCTAATAAAAAATTGTAATAATCTGAATTGATCATTTCATTGTTTGAATTTTGAAATATCTAAATACTGTTGTGTGGCTTGTTACATTTTTTTCTTCATGTTTATAGTCATGTGTGCCACCTATCCAGCAAAATCACTATCCCATAACTCCTAATCCGGAGCCGCCATCCCCACCGCCGACCGCTGTAACTCCAAGTCAACAAGCCCCCTCGACTGCTACTACTACACCCGCCGCACCCGCTGGACAAACAGGAGCTTTACCCGTCGAAGAAGATGTTGCATACTCGGTACACATGCACTGTTTGCACTAACTTTTATATTCATTTTTTATAATATGGTGATGTTGTGGTTGTATAAAAACAAATTTGCGTAGCATCCTAATAAATCCTTTTCTTAAGTTTAGTTTTCTGTAACAACTCATTTTACAAGCTTTAATTTTTGCCCTCTTCCCTTTTTGCTTCAAGTTTGTACAGTACAGAAATTTGACTTTCCCTTTTTAAAGAAAAAGAAAAGTGGTTTTACTTCGAAATAGCAATTACCAAAACGCGCGCTTCCTCAACCAAGATTCCTTAAATTTCATTAACGTGATTAAATTTGTATCATCAAAAATGCTTCTTTGCCTTGTAATTTTATTACCTTTTTTACATTTACTATTTACCACTACTGTAAGAATAAATTATTGTGAGGTAATTGCTTGCTCGCTGGTGATTCTCCTGCGTTGCGTTGCTGTTCTCGCTTAGGAATTGTTGGGGGAATTGAAGTTGGCTGTGTGGAATGAAAAGTTACAGCGGATTTTAAAGTCATCACCAATTTCCAGTTTTCATAGTAGTAAATAAATATAATGTGCTATGTTGCAATAATCTCTTATTTTCCCTGTTTATCTAAATTTTAAAAAAAATTATTACAAGTCCGGAGTTCTGAGACGTGGTAGTAGAGAAAGCATGAGTTGCTTGTGCTGCTATTCTACTGCACTGTGGCAGCAGCCAAACATTTTCTAAAAATACTTTTATATTAATATTAATACCTGACTTTTAATTGCAGAAACACGGTACAACCCAAAAACCAATTAAGGCCCAGAAACTGGATACTGAGGTAAATTGAAATATGTTCTCTCTCTACTATTTTCCTGTTTTTTTTGTTATTTTGCATGAGTAATGTACATTTTCCTAAACTCTGGTGGTGATTTTTGATAATTCTACTATAAACATTCTTTTACCGCTTGTTGCTTGGACGTACGTATTCTTGAGTGTGTGGAGTGAAATAATTTTTCCATGATAAAGCCATTCTCCCATCTGTCAGGAATAACAAATGCTTTCTCCGAAAAAGTATAGCATGTAAACTGTAGCTCAGTTTCAGAATGTAATATGTCGGCTTAGAAAGAGAGGGACAAAAAGTGTATTGCAAAGTAACACGCATTTCAGTTTTTTCACACTGTCGAAGAAGAAGAGGGGATCGCAGATGCAAGCTAGCAGAGGAATCTTCAATATTTCAGAAAGTATTTGCTCTCCATTTTGTTGCATTTTGTTGGAGGAGATTGTACTCACTCAGTCAGTGAGCTTACCTGCCTGCCATCGTGATGAAATCAGGCAACATGTTGCCAAAAAGTTTAATAGAATTACCTTTAGAAAAAAAGTAGTGAGAAGAAGAGAAAGAAGGAAGCGAAAAAAGAAATCACTCTCCCTTTTGTACACTTCCTCAGCAAGAAGCAGTCAGCCCTCCACTTTTTTCTAAGCTGCTATTCAATCCTCTGGATTTTCATTCCAATATTACCTCAATACATACAAACTTGTATTGTGAGTGTGTAGTGGAGGGCAGCAGCAATAGAAGCAGCAGGAACAGCAACCAACCACACCTAACGTGGTATAGAATTTGATTTGTTGTTTCGTAGGTGAAGAGAAAACGCTCTTCTCTCACTACTGCTTCTTCTTCCTACATCCCTGTTTTCTCGCGTTTTCTTTACTTTTACTCCTGTCGAGTTATTACTAGATCGGAGATCTAGTTATGCGATTAGTCTGTTTGTCTGTCCGTCTGTCTGTCTGTCGGTGCTCTAACTGTCGAACGCTTTGACCGATCTCAATGAAATTTAGCATATAGGGTCCTTGAAGCCTCCGTAGGAAGCCTATTGTTTTTCAGCGAAA
>JAHZNJ010003371.1:0-15726 GCA_027744475.1 Lepidocyrtus cf. sotoi NNG-2020 | reverse complement strand
TTTATGGATTGTCAATTTTGGTTTATAGTTTTAACTTCATCATCGTCCCTAAAGCTTCTTCCTTTATGGATTGAGATACAATCCAAAACATTTTTTTTGTGTAAAATGTCAACCAAAGCTTTAAACATTTTAAACCTTTTAAAGAAAAATAATACCTTCTCTAATTACATGAAAGAATGCTGCATTAAAGAACCATTAATTACTTCTGTTAAGTGGTTCTGTAAAAGTATTATACTTATACTATACTGTTATGTACTTAAATATTTAAAAACTGGATAATATGTATAAAAGTTTAGTATAATTATGAAATATGTCATTATGTATAATGTGCATGATGATATATATTGATGATGGTGTAAAAATTTGATAATTGCTTGCAAAACGATAATAATAAAAAAATACATATACTAGTAACTTTACTGATAGACTTTACTGAGATCATCCAGCAAGCAAAAGTAAAACGTTTTGGCATATTGAATTCGTTTCCACTCTATTTAACATTTAACAGTCAACGACATGACAAAATTGACAATCCATAAAATAAAAATCTACTCATCCCTTCTTCTTCTTCATCATCGACTTCTTTCCTAATACTAATCTAATCTATATAGTTAATCGTACAATAATAATAGAAGGGGCGACAGTAATAATAATAAGTAATCGCCATAATCTCACCTGCACCACCAACACCACCACACCACCACGCTGTCAAAAGTGGCGTCCTTTTCTTCATGTTCATCTTCTTTATTCAAGTAAAAAAAGACAACAGAGAGAATGCAGAAGGAAGAGAAAACTTTTTCGAAAATTGCAAAATGCCGAGCCAGTCTGGCATTAGCAAGAAACTATAATAAATGTGTATACTATATATTGAAATTTTTTTTACGATTACCATAGCATTGCATTGCTGCCTAAATAACAATGCTATGGTGGTCATCATCTTCTTTAAAAAGTTGAAAAACTTGACCCGAATAAAATCGACGATTTTGCTGCGTTGCTGCTGCTGCTGCTCTGTGGCTCTGTTCTTCCTTCATGTTGCGTTGTTTCCCATTATTGTCATTTGTAACATGAACTTAAGATTCATTTTTTTTACTATTGAATTGAACTGAACAATATTAAAGCGAAAAAAATGGTTTGTAAAAATTTTAAATCTGCTTCTTGTTATTGCTTTACATTAACAACAATAACGATAATAGGAAAAAAATATAATGGCGAGCGATTTTTGGTGTGCGAGCATCGAGCAGCAGCAGCAAGAAAGGCGGAGATCACACACGTATCATGTTATCGTATCGCACTATCTTATTCATCGACACACCATTCATTCATATCTGCGCAGCAGTGTAATAATAAGCAGAAGCGCAGACCATTTAAATTTTAAAAACATTTTTAAAAAAAAAGTTTCAATGTCGTTGTTCTTCTTATTTATTGACAGAGGCGGCGATGCGATGACCGTGTGGTGGTGGTGGTGATGTTGATGATAAGAATTTGACTTTGAACAAGATATTTAGTCGAAGACATAAACGCACACAGAAAAGTCAAACTTTTTCTCTTCTATCTCTCTCTCTCTCTGTATTATTGCCGTCTAGAGACAAAAAAGAAATTGAAAAGCGAAAAGCAAAACTATGTAAAATGTTGGTGCTGTTGTTTTAGTTTTTGTTGCTCTCTTTCATTTTCATCTTCAATTATTTTTTTTTGCTTTTGCTCTTGTTCTTGTAAAATATAACAACGCTACGCGACAAGATGAGATTTGTACACTGAATTCGTTTTAAAAACGATAAAAAATATGAGTCATTTACTGCAATTTTTATGCGTATGAATGAGTATCGTTAAATTTGGCGTAGATATAAAGTATGACTAGTATGTACATGTACATAATGCTACACAGTATTTCTATTGCGATTTGCTCCCTACTGCAGCTGCGGCGGCATCATCATCCTGGTAAAAGAGAGAGAAGAAAAACGAAAGAGAAAACAAAAACATAGCAGAGACTTTACTATAAAAAGTGAAAATGCACGAATTATACTTTTTTTAAGAGATGTATATTATGGACGAAGAAAATGAAGGTTAACTGCATTGCATTCAAAGAGTAGGAAAAGATGACGTGATTTGACAGCTGGACATGATTTGTGCTCAGGCTTGACTTGACTTGGTTGAGACGAGAGAGAAAATCATCATAATAAGAAAAGAAATGATTTTAATGACGACATGATATAAAAAAGCAAACAAAGAAATTAAAGGAAGTTGATAGACTCGCTTGCTTACGCTTTGTTCTTTTCTACTCTTTTCGCTGAGTGCTGAATGGCCATTAAAAAATTTAAAAGTATTGACCCCAAGGACCCTACTTGCTCCAGAATGCCTTTAGTTTGCTTTTATTTTTGGGGGTTTTGATTTTGCAATTTTATTATTCCCAAAGAAAGTTTTCCTTTAACATAAAATTCGATAAAATGAAATTTCCGTCATAAATTTTATATAATTAACCTCAACAGCATGATTTTGTGGTAAAAGGCCTGTAATTTCCTGTTTATTATTATGCTAATACTAATTAATTTGCGTACATTAGAAAACTTTTAACGCGCGCGTTTTTGAAGGGATTTTGTTTGACAGTAGTAACCTTTTGACCTATTCTGATGATGCAATAATGAAATGAATGAAGCCATGCTCTAGCCTGCACCACGCTGTCTGGTCTGATGATGCAGGGATGCAGATGCAAAAAAATCCGTATAGGCAGACTAAATTATAACGTTGCTGAAAGGAGGTAGGGAAAAAAGGAAGTGGATGAAAAAGTAAGAAACGCTTCGTTGCACTTGCACATTATCATCAAGTCAAGTCGCATAATAAACCAATTCGTATATCTGAAAGAACTTTCACTTACTATCCCTCCTCCTCCTCCTTCCACATAAAAATACAGAAAAAATTTTTATCAGATAAAAACGATAATCGTTGATTTTGCAGCACATTCTTTTAATCAATGAGATGACTGTTAAGTACATAAATATAGCAAATTTTAGTGCTCCCACATGCTTACAGTATTTTTTTATTTCTCGTCGCACTATATTCACTCGTCTATTAATAATAATAAAAATATGAAAAATGTGATTTATTTATAAATGGATGATGGGATTATACGATGCATAGCATAGCAATTTAATGATTATAGAGTTTGTGGTGGTATTTTATTTCCCCCCGCAGCTACGTTTTGCCGTTTGTCTCGTCATCATTATTGTAGGAAGGGAACAACTTTGATTTTCCATTATCATAAAAATATTTTCTATTTTGTTAAGAATGCAATAACAGCAATAATAAATAATGCAATGGGTACTATACGTATAATTTAATTCCAAATCATCAACAGCATCATCGTCATCATCACCGTCAATAAAACGATATCGGTTTTTCTTCTTTTTCTTCTTCTTCTTAATTTCGCTTCGTCTTTAATTAATCGCTAGTTGATACCATTTATCCTTTTTCCTTCCTGATTATTTTATTTTTTGAATAATCTAACTTTCCCATTTAATTTCATGCTCGTGTAAAATCCACCTGTTGTAATGCAGTAGTTGCTGCTTACCCTCCACCACTTAACACCAGGCACGACGACGCGACGATAATCACGACATTACCAATATAGATGATAATATGATTGGATGACTACACAAGCCAGCAAAAAACGATTTTAATATGAATTGTGAACGATTATTAGGACGACTACGAGAAGAAATACAATCGAACATTAAAATCATTAAGATTAATACATACCTACATGAAAAGAGTTTCTTCTTTTGAATTTATAGATTGTTTGAATTTTACTACAAGGAGTTTTAATTTGTTAGCGCGTTTTCTATTTTTCCAATTTGTTTAGTAACTGTTGGACTAATTGCAGCCTGTAATGAAAATGAATATTTTATGGTGTTGTGGATGGTGGTGGCGGCGTTTTGGCGAAAAATTATTTTTCGGCAGTTATAATTAAATATTATATTGGGCGTGATTTCTGTATTTTGCAATGTTCAATGGTGTGGTGTACGTGCTGCACAAAAGCTTTAAAATAAAATAAAATAAAATGACATTATTTTTATAAGTTTGATGCTCCTTTTGAGATTTAGCAATATTGGCCTTTATTTCAAGTAATTATTGTATTGTCTATTTTTATTAATGCGAAACGAAATCATAATTGTGATGTGATGATGACATCACGTTACTTACTTAATCCAATAACATAAAATGGTATAAATATAATATAATATATATATTGGAAAAAACAGCATCATAGATTTTATTGCTTATTTGAAGGTAAAAATTAAATGTGATGTTAATAAACGGATAAAACTTAAACTAATCTTTCCTAACTCAGTTTTAAAGATTCAGAGGAAGATAATATGGTAATGTTGTAGGTGATACATTTCGTGATATTAATTCCTGGCACTGGTAATTTTGAACTGAGCAGTCATCAAATAAGGAGATCTACCTACCTACTATTTACTTTACAGTACAGATATAATCACTGGTATTTTGTTTTTGTTATTATAAATTAGTCACTTAAGTCAATTTTAACATTAAAATAATCATCAGTTATTTTTTTAACAATGTAGGACTTTAAAAACTACGCAATTCTTTTTAGTTCTTTGTTTCTCGTTTTACCTTCCTGGTTTACTTTTGTAAATTTGCACAGAAAAAAACTTTTGCAAAATGACGTGGGACTTTGTCCGTGATCCGCAATCCTGTGGTCTACCCAGCAGCCCTGTAGCGGTGGAATCTCCGCAGCAGCAGCAGGAGCAGCAACAGCAAAATTCCGATTCGGAAGCGGAATCTGTACAGTTAAGTTATTCGATGGAGGAGGAGGAGGAGGAAAAGTGGAGTGAAGACGAAGATGCGTACTTTGAGCTACGGATGACAGAAGTAGATGGTGGTATGAACAGAAACTATATAAGTTTAAACGAACGAGAAGCTCTACGAAATTGGCAGCGTTTGCAACAGCAGAAAAACGTGGTTGGGGTTGCAATTGAGATGGAAGAAGAGTCACAAGCAGTACAGAATAATTTGGACGGAGAGAAAGCGGAAGCTATTACGGATGGTGTTGGTGTTGGAATATCTGCAATAAGTAAAACTTATGAGAATAATAATATAGAGGACGTTGTGGAGGTTCTGGTTGTTGAAATTGCTTCTATGGAGGTTGACGAAGAGAGCTGGTGACTTTAATCTTTCCTCGAATAGAAATGCAACTACTTTTATAACAATATTTGCAATGGTTCATCATCATCTATAATTTTGGTTTTTTAATAAACTCAATTAGATATCATGTGCCTAATTTGCATCCGACATCCTTCACTATACCCCATACCCTCGAACAGGAATGAATCCAAACCCTTATGATTACAGATAAACTTCATTTCTTTTAACTTTTGGAGAAGACAATTACCAATAATTTTAAAAAGTCATATATGCATTTCTAATGAGCCACCACCATACATACATACGCATAATAACTCATTATAATAATCATCATTAATTTACAGTCGATTTATTAGTATATTAGTATTTACTCAAGGAAGCTTCAATACGACTCCAAAACACTCACCCACTAACAACAAACTACGCACGTTTTGTAGGAAAACATGAATTTATATAATTTGTAATTTGTAATAATGCATTTGCATGATTGGTTTTCTCTGCAAATTATTTCCCATTTTATCAATCATCATCTTTAATCATCAATTATCATAAGAAAAATGAAAATTACTTCGATTTTCTTCTTTTAAAGGAGTTTTTCACACGAAGATATTTACGTATCAAATCAACTTCCCACTACAAATACATCCTACCACGTTTTACTCTTCATTCTTCTTCTTTTACAATTAGCGCAAAACTTGCTATTTTCTGCCACATCACACACATCAGTTGCTACTTTGCTACTACAATTATTATAATTAATCTAATTTGTAGCCGATTTGATTTGCTGCATTCTGCAACTAGTCTTTGTTCATACTAATAAAGCCACAATACGAATCTAAGGTAAGTGTGATTAAAAACATCGAACTTCATTTGAATCGAAGTCGTTTATTTATTTACACCTCCTTCTTCTTATTAGATGAGCTGCTCTCAGCTTACCTTTGTTGTGAATTAATCACTCATTATCAACTAATCGTAATCGTTCATATATTATAAATTAATTATTGACTGCGCCGGTGCAGTACAGTAGTGCAGGGCAGTGCAGATCTCACACTATTGTAATTTTAATGATTCTTTTGTTGTTATTGCTGCTGTTGTTGCACTTCCCGTTCATCCTCCACCACCACCTCATCGTATCAGATTTTACTTTCATCTCGTCTTCGTTTTCTCAAGGAATTAAAACTGCATTTTATTAATAATGATTACATGGCGATTAAAATCTGATAAAAACATGAACAAATTAAGACGTTAATTACTCCTTGGGTATATAAAATTAAACTTTTTTTTGTAGTTTTTTGTTTTTGTTTTTATCAACATCAACTTTCTAAAACTATTGATGCTGTTACGATCATCAGCATTCGTTTACATTCCCTCCCGTGTCAAAATATTTTTGTCTTGAAAGTTATCATCACCATAAATAACCTTGTTCAGTATCATCTTCGTCGTGTAGTCTGTTTGTTTGTAGACAGATTTTTGGTTTGTTTTGGACATTATTGTCATCAAGAAAGCAATTCATCGTATCATCATCGCAGACTGACCAGACCTTTAAAATGGCAAAGAACAGATTTTTATTTTTATTTTTGTTTAATTCCCATTTTTGGAGGTAAACCAAGAAAGGGGAAGCAATTTAAATAAAAAAAGGTCTCAATGTCTATTGCTATTGGTGTTTCTGTTTTTGTGCAAATTTATTATGGTTGTTTGATTTCATACAGGAATACTATTTATTATTATGATGCATGATTTCCTTCTATTAAAATATTTATACCTTCATCATTTATATTTTTGTGTGTAAGCTTTTCTGCTCAACTAATTACTACGTGGGTGGGTGTAGAAAGAAACTGAGAAGACATGACACAAGGAAAGGAAAACAATGTCATATTATTCTTATGTCGAGTTGAGTCGATGTATTATGCACATTATTTTTGCACGACAATAGAAAATTTATTTATGAAGAGTTGCATTGCATTGTACACAGCAAATATATTGTGATAGAATGAGCTGATGTTGCATACGTGAGGATGATTTTAATTAAGAAGTTTCCTTTTCTCTCTCTATTGACTGAGATATTTTAATGTTTCAGGGATTTATTAAAATTAAATAATTTTTTTATGAAATAACAGCAAAGTTTTCCATGTAAATAAACTTGGGAGCATTTTTTACTATTATTAAGTGACAACTATTATTTCCATGTCAGTTTCGTTTCCGTTTTCCCTCCTACTCCTCCTCCTCCTTCACAGCGTTCATATTTTGACTTTGACTTGACATTGAAAAGAGAAGAAATTTTGTCCATTTTTATTCCATTATTTATAGGTTGGATTTTTTTGTTTACTTCCTTCCCAATTTTTAAATTTCAGACGTGTCCAGATAATTACCCAACTAACAAAAAACAATTTTCCACCTTAAATAAAAACCATTCCCATTCATATAAGATTATCCTACTAAAAAGAGATTTATCTTTGTATCATGATCATGATCATGCATGGCTTTGAGGACGTTTCAATTTCAATGCTAAAACTTTAATTACCTATTGTGATTATGGGTATGTATATATTTAAGATTTTATCTGTCGTGATGAAAGGGAAGAGAGTTTGAGGACAGAGGTCAAAAACAGCACAGAGATTTACAAGAAGAAGGCAAAGAAAGAATCATATCATCATCGTCATCATTTCCACCTTCTCCTCGTCTTCTTACATTTTTTTCACCTGTAAAAAAATTTCTAGTCTATTTGAAGCCCATTTTCTCTGCGAAAAGAATCTGCGACTTCGAGCAAGAAATATTTCATGAACGATGAATATAAAGGAAAGTGAATTGTAAGGAATTTTCTCTCCCTTTTCATCTCCTCTTCATTTTCATCTTAATTTTAATTTCATTGCACATTGCAATTGCAGATATACGAAGGTCAAACTAAGAAAGACTTTATTTAATCACTTGTTTTTGTTTTCAGTTGTGTTGTTGTTCCCTGTTGGATGATGATTATTATGATATGATGATTATAATGGGATGATCTTGGTGAAGATGAGGTGACGACGACGACGATGAAGATGACGACGGGACATTGTTTTTTGTGGTGGGGATTATTATTATTACCATTATTATTAGAAAGAGGCTAGCTAGGGGCGAGCTCAATTCAGGCATGATGATAGGTCATTATTAAATACTTCCTTCATAATAAGTAATAATGATAACATTCCATATACCAAGAAAAACACAAAGAATTGCATATTTTATTTTATATATTCGGTATTGTTTCTCATTGAAAGCAAAAGTGCAGTGGAGTGAATGAAGTAAAGTGAACTGAACGAAGAAAAGGTGAGGCTGACACTCCACCAATGAACTGATGATGTGTGATGTGATGTGATGCTTTCGCCTTCGCCTTCTCGTCGTCGTGTCCGTCCGGCCGTGTCTCTAAATTTAAAACGAAATCGTGATGTTATTTTCACACTTTTGCATCAACATATAAACATGAACAGCGAAATGGTAAGAGAGAAGAGGGAGATGAGAGAGTCATAATAAAATAACAAGGGGGAAGAGGTGGTGGAGGACAAAACAAAAGACTTTAATATATTCTCCAAATTTTTAATGGTCATACCTATTAACCTAATGAATGACTACATGACTACAAGTGCAGCGCACGCAGCAGTACCTAAGCCTAACTAAATAATATAATCATTTATCACTGCAATGCAACAGTCAAAGCTCGTTTCTTTTCCTTTCTGATGATGATGATGATTATTAATCATTCTCCAATTTGCCCCACATCCTTCCAAAACTATGTATTCATCATTTTTCATTTTACAGTCAAGGACATCGACCGACGACGACACTGTCAATGCAGAAGATATTTAAGATAATACATAATAATTTTTCTCAAGAAGATTTTAATATTTATACGAAGAAAAGGAAGAAAAAATTGGCTCGATAAATAGATAAATAAAGGCTCAATCATTTATCAATAATTATGGAAAGAGTGTTGATCTTGAATCTTGAGTGGAAGTGTAAAATATATTATGTATATTAAAAAACATCGAAGGAAGTAACCAATTACTTCAATTAGTTTTTTTCTTCGATAAAATTTATTATTATTGCATATCATCATCATTGCCCTATTGAAATGGAAATGCTTTTAAGTAAGAGATGATCTCGAATTAGATTAAATGCAGTTTATATTTACATGCTAGCAACGGTACTATTGCAAAAAATGCCTTTCCGCTTTTGTCGTCCTTCTCACTCACAACGTTATTTTTATTTATAGCTAACGGAACCAATCGCTGCGGCTCTGGTGCTTATCTATTGCTAAAATAAGAGAATAAAATGGCTTTTACCTTCGCTGGCTAAATTTTTTTGACATAATTTTCATTTTAATTACATGGAAAATGTAAAACTTAACTTTTTTTTGGCGATACTTGTTTTATTTATGGATGCATGCTTATATTAATTTAATAAAGCGACGTAAGGGCCCATACGAAGAGCATTTTATATAATAATAATATAAATAATATATTAGCATGAAAATTTAGTTATTGATGAAACACTCTTCTCGTAAAAAGTCCTTGTCTTTGGTAAATTAATATGCATACATATTATAAAAGTGTACAAATAAAGCATAATGCCATATCCAAGTGTTTAGCTCAATTTTCAAAAATATTTATTATTTTTGTGTGCAATTTAAGGACTCCGTTAAATAATCGATTATAGTTCGTGAGGATATACCGACAAATTTTTTATGTTATGCGGTAAATTCGAAATCATATCTGTCTGTAAATGAATCGAAAGTGTAACTAATTTTTAATTGTTGGTCCTATTCTTTTTAAAGAAATTTCATAAGACTTGAAAATTCAGAAATTATTCAAGATCTACGCCTACCACCGATGTCTATGTAGAAAGGAAGAATGATGATAAATGATGGCAAACAGCTTGAGGACATCTCTTCTCACTCATGTTTCCTTTTTTCGAACAATTTTTTTTATTATTATGGTCTTGTGGCTTTGGCAGATGTGAGATACATCTCACATTACTCACTCAAAAACATCAACACTACCACCGCCATCACCACAGCACTTTATCTTCTTGCTTGTCGTCCGTCATTCTTTTTTATATCTTCCAAGAAAAATCCGTCCATCAAGTAATGGACGGCAACGCGACGGCAACTGCCAAAAATAGTTGGGGAAGGACAAGCAACAAAACAACAAGAAGGATTTTTAAAAGTAAAGTTTTATACGAAGAATTAATTTATAATCTTTCGTTCAGCTAATTCATTAGCAACTATTTTTGGATTTGCCATAAAATTTACAATAGAAATAATATTTAAGGCAGTTTCTTAAGATGAAATGAGATAAAAATAATTATGAGTCACTTCATCGCATTTCATTAAAAACGAAAGAACTTTATCTTTTGGTAAATACCTTTTTTAATCTCGAAACAAAATACGAAGATAGAAAATGGTTAATTATCAGAGAAAAAGCCGAAAGATTAAAATTATTCTTTATTTTGGATGATGATGAGAGGATAAAAACTGCACATTTTATACGTATTGACTGTTGTATTTGACTATAAGCATTTTTATGGAGGTGCTGTGCATGGTAATGGTAATGGCATACAAAATTACATTAACTACGGTGCCATTTCGGTAGAATAATTATCAAAAAAAAAAAACAATTGACTCGAATTTTCCTTTCCTTTCATGAAATACATAAAAGTAGAGACCAATTTTATATTCGGAGAAAATTTGAAATTGCAGTTATCGCGTGATTTGTTTTGTGACTGTAGCTGTGCTGTAGCATCGGAGTTTGATTGACATACCATTAGGGTTTAAGTTATTAAGGGTATTTGCCAAAACAATATATGTGTGTCCGTGATTCACTAATTGCCCAAAATAAGAATAGTTTTTAAGAGAGAATTCAATGTGACCAAAACTGATTTTTATTTTGAAAAACTTATCATCGCTCAGGTTGATTGATAGTAATGAGGATACTTCCATAGAGGTACTATTTATTACTCTTAAATAAACGAACCTTTTAGAATCAAAGTCATTATCAATGTCTTAAGAGGAGAGTATACATATTCAATTGCCCTTTAACTTCGAAGAAAAAGCTTAATTATTTTTAAAAAGTATAAATCAGCAAAATACTCTTTCAGGATTTAGTCTACATAACGACAGCAGCAGGAAAACCAATTCAAACCAATGCATTAGGATTAAACTTTGTTGCAGCTTTTGTAGAACTAATTTATATTGATTTATGATGTTGAATTGAATACAAAATTGTAGTTTTAAAGTTTAAAGTTAGTTAGTTTTGAAATGGCAAATTATATTTTCCGCATAACCAACCACCACCAAGGCACAGACACTGAGAGACCTAGTCTACTACAAGTTATGTTTTGAATTCGTGTAAGTTAGAACGTCAATTGACAAATTGCCATTAAAATTATAATCTGTGTTAGCAAATACAAAGAAATGCTTCAAACTCTTCAAAGATTATTGGAAGATTGAAAGGAGTTATTGGCTTCATGATATTATATTATGATGCCTTTCAATGTGGACAGTGGCCATCAGAATTCAGAATTCACCTTCGCCTTCGCCAAATGATGTGATGGTGCGTGGTGGTGGTGGTAGGAAAGGGAGTTTTGCAAGAAAAAAATGTTTAAAAGACGTAAAGTAAAAGCAATCATTATTCTATATGTACAGCTCAGTTTGGTGAGAGAAAAAAGACGTTTTTGACTTTTCTTTTGTTGTTGTTGTTGCTGCTGCTGTCGAATAGTGAAAAGAAAAGAAATGTTCTTTCGTTTCATCTCTGCTGTTGTTTGTTAGTATTTTATTATACTATGTCCCACTATTCCAATAACATACATTTGCGCTGGCGATGTTGATGATGATGATCATCATCACATCAGCGAGCGAAGGAATTTTCGTTAGAAGTTTTTTAGCAGTGCAGTGCAGTAAGTAAGTATTAGTAGTGGCCAAAGTGTGAGGACAGTGTTTGAAAAAACATGACGAAGAAAAAGAAGATGTTGTTTGTTAACTTGTCGTGTCCCTTCTCATTCATGCTTTTATGATGCTCATGTGTGTGTTGTTTTATTTCATCATGTGAGGAACCAAGAAGAACTTAATACCAAGCTGAGTGAGTAAGTGAGTGAGGAGTACACGAAAGGTGGTTGGACTTGTTGTGGTTCTTTCTTCTTCGCAAAAAAATTCTTTGTTGCATTGCGCATTGCATGAATTTAATATTCTGGCTGGCATCTTGCATCTGTTCAATCTTCCTGTTTTCTCAAAAGGGAAGGAAAAGACAGACGTGGATGGACGGACGGACGGACAGTCAGACAGAATATATATTGCGTTATGAGTATATACGAAATCCTTTCATATAATTTACAAACGTTATTGCTTGTTTTTGCTTTCTTACTGCAAAATACTATGCATGCAACTAATATATGGCGATTTGCAGATATTAAAATGTGAGGCTTTTCTTTTCAAATGAATTGATAGGAAAGGAATGCATGGCATGATAAGGAAGAAGAAATACGCAATGCAAAACTTAAGGATGAAGCAATAATGCAAGCATGTGTGTAATGCAACAACTTTGTATAATAAATATTGATAATGGCGGTGGTGGTGTAGTGTACGCATGACCAGCCAATTCAATTTCACGTCTTTGAACGAAATATTATATACGTACAGGTGTAAAGAATGAGGTGGACTTTGCTAAAAATGCATTTAACTTCAAACAACAAAATCTTTAGAATAAACATAATTTTCTCGTTAAACGTAATATTTTGTGTATTAATTTCGAAAAACATCAATAAGGTGGGAGTGGGATAAATGTACCAAAAAATTATATAAAATAAAATACATAAATATTGACGTGTAGAATTTTCATATAGATAAAATAAAACGAATTTATTATGCAAAGTAAAAGGGGCCATTAACTCCAGAAAAAGGAAAAAAGAAAACTGAATATAAATTTTGTTTCGAGAGAAACGGAAATAGAGATGGTTCCCATGCATGACGATGATGTGGCTCTTTCTTACTTTCTACGTACCGCCAACAACGTTACATTTTCCACCTGTTTTTGTTTTACTATCTGGATGCGATGTTCATTTAAGAAATTAGAAAGAGAGAAGAAGATACAACACAAAAAGGAAAGTTGTTTGAATTGAATGAAAGGTGAGGTGAGGCAAAATGGCAAACAAGAAGAGAGACAAAGAGATGGACATACAGGCGAAAAGTATTATCTAGTCACGTGTTCACAATTGATTCAACTTGACCACTACCACCACCATTTGGATAATATTACCTGCAAAGTGCACATTCAAAATTCACTTCACTACTCGCCAATTGCCCTGCTCCTCATCTTAATATGACATGAGTGTTGTTGGTTCGTTCCTTTTCCTTCCATCGCATCACATATTGCATCCGCATCCCATCATCATCACCCAATCCTCTCAAAAAGTAACTCACGCACAGAACAGCACTGAACAACACCCAGCCTCTGCAACATAACTGCAAAGAAACAAAGTTCTCTTTTTCGCTCTTATTCCATCTCCGCAGGATAACAACAATGGGAGAAAGTGGATATTTTTTCTTCGAGCTGCAGGCAGAGTAGATTCGATTCGAAGGCTAGTAAACTTTTTAAACGCTCAACAGAATTTTCTAAACTGTTGAGAGAGAGAGAGAGACAGAGAAGATAATATGTGATGTGATGGTTAGAATGTGTTAATGGGCTATCGACCTAAAATCGAAATCCTGATCGCTCATTTCTCATTTTCATCATAATCATCATCAACAGCATCGTCGTCGTTTTCATCAACACTATCAACAAGTATGTATTACTCTTGGTTAAAAAACTGATACTAATATTTACATTTAGTACATTGTACATAGATTACAATAGATTGCTCTGCTGCTGCTGTTGACTGTTATTATTATGCTCCTGTTAAATAAAACTACAACAACAGACATAGAGAGAAAGATGCCCGTTGGGTTCTTCACTTCTTCTTCTTCAATTTGAATTTGAATTGTTCTTCTCAAGCAAAAATTTCATTTCATACATGATTAAGGGGCATCATCCTATTGTTAGTACATGTATACTACATACACAACTTAGCTTTGTAGGCAGGCTCAGGCTTCCTTTTCTTCTTAAACTTAAACTTCTTTGTCTCCTTCTTTTTTTTTAAATTTTGCAATAAAAACCTCAGGATGATCACGAATTTTAATGACAATGCAATGCAATAATGCAAAAGGGCAGCAACAGACTCACATCAGAGATTGAATCAATCGATTTTGCTCTGTTTAAAGAAAAGTTTTAAAGAAAAGTTTTAAAGAAAATTCTTATTTTTCCTCGTACAAAGCAAAGCAAGTTAAAGCCAAGAGCTACTTCTTTCTTTCCCCCAATACATAATAAATCTCCTTTATACACAGACATAGACATATATGCCTACAAGAACAGAGTACGAAAAAAATTCAACGGTCATTTTCAAAGAATCAATCAGAATTGAAAATGATGATGATGATGATAAAGTCTATCATTATCAACTCAATTCAAATTTTGATTACTACCATCATCATCATCATCATCACTAGCAGCACTGTGTACTTAAAAGTAAATCATCATCATCGTGATGTGATCATCATCAGCATCTTAAAGAAGAAAACAAAACAGCAGAACACAAGACTTGTTGCTCGTCGCTCGCTCTTTTCTTTTCTATCACTTTTTTGTGTCAAAACATTTGATTGACATAGATTTAAATAAAATGACATTTAAAATTTCTTCTCTATCTGTTTTGTCTTTCTTTCTCTCTCTCTCTCTCTCTCTCTCTCTCTTTCGTTTTTGTTTTTATCATAATTTTATATCAACAGATGAATAATAATAATATGATGAGATGATATAAAAAACATCTTCTTGATTTTGTTGTTCATGCTGCTCTTCTTCTTAATTCTCATTTTATATTACTGGTCGGTCAGTATTCATCATCATCATCGTCGTCGTCGTCGTCGTCGTAAGATGGTCCTTCCTTAAATACATTTCTGCCTACTTTGCATTTTCTTTGCATCTGATTCTGATTGCCATGATGATAATGCAATGACGCTGATCATGAAGATGATGATGGCTTTCCTTTTTGTAATCTCACTCCACTCCATTCCACTCACCTTTTTCTTCTTTGTCTGGTCCGGCTCATCTCCTTGAATTATCTTAAATATATCACATTAGATAAAATATATGTGTGGATATTACAATAGACTGGCGGAGAAACAAAAGCAAAAACATGAGCATCTCCATTTCAATTCACAAATAAAATTCTTATATGATCGATCTCACTCACTCGATCTATTCAGCTTTCGCCACCACCACCACACGCATGAACAACGTCGCATTAAAATTTGCATTTCACTTGCCAGTACCATTTTTGCGCATTTAATTTAAAATCAGTGTTGGAGACGGTTCAAATCGGTTCAACTCGGTTCAAAATAGGCGAGTCATAAGTGAGCTGAGTAATTGAACTGAACCACTTTTTGTGGTTCAAGCTGAACCGATTCATTGCGGTTCAGTTCAATTGCCTGACCAAAAATGAACCGAG